>JARGCV010001297.1:230000-362500 GCA_034064705.1 Bothrops alternatus | reverse complement strand
CTATCTGTCTGTCTGTCTCCTATCTGTTACCTGTCTGTCTGTCTGCCTGCCTGCCTGCCTGCCTGCCTGCCTGCCTACCTACCTACCTACCTACCTACCTATCTATCTATCTATCTATCTATCTATCTATCTATCTATCTATCTATCTATCTATCTATCTATCTATCTATCTATCTATCTATCTATCTATCTATCTATCTATCCATCGATCCATCTGTCTGTCTGTCTGTCTGTCTATCTATCATCTATGACCTATTTGTAATCTACCTACCTACCTACCTACCTGTCTGTCTGTCTTTTTGTCTATAGTTATTAACCCCTGTCTCCTTCACTTGTATATGTGACACTCCAATATGTCATAATAACAGTAAAATGTAGTTCATGCCTCGCTTTTCAATAGCATGAATTCCCTAGCCGTACAAAATTCTTCTCTTCTCGTTGCCATTTTTGTTACTCCCCTCAAAAAGAAAAAAAATCAAGTTTGTTCTTGTCTGATGAAGTACCTTTAATTCCACTTGAACTTTACATTAGACGAAGGATTTGGGGAAAATCCAGTCAGTGCTGAGTTTTTATCACCCCTTAAAATCGCGCCTTTTGGAGAAATTGGAATTTTACTTTTAGCTATCCAACTTTTGTACCGATGTTGAATTGCTTGGAATATCAAATCATTTCCCTAATTAGTCCCTAAAATATTTTTTTCCTAAATAGGAGCCCACCCATTCTCCAAAGCACCTGAAGGCAGAACAAGAAGCGATGGATGGAAACCAATCAAGAAGAGAAGCAACCTAGAACTATGGAGAAATTTCCTGACAGTGGAAACAACTAACCAGTGGAATGGCTTGTCTTCAGAAGGTGTGGGTGCTCCATCACTGGAGGTTTTAAAGAAGAGATTGGACAATCATTTATCTGAAATGATATAGGGTCTCCTGCTTGAGCAAGGGGTAGGACTGGAAGAGCAACAAAGATGATCAGGGGGCTGGAGGCTAAAACATATAAGGAACGGTTGCTGGAATTGGGTATGTCTAGTTTAATGAAGAGAAGGACGAGGGGGGACAGGATAGCCATGTTCCAATATCTCAGGGGCTGCCACAAAGAAGAGGGAGTCAAGCTATTCTCCAAAGCACCTGAAGGCAGGACAAGAAGCAACAGATGGGAACTAATCAAGCAGAGAAGCAACCTGGAACTAAGGAGAAACTTCCTGACAGTGAGGACAATTCATCAGTGGAACAACCTGCCTCCAGAAGCAGTGAATGCTCCAACACTGGAAGTTTTTAAGAAGAGACTAGACAGCCATTTGTCTGAAATGGTGTAGGGTTTCCTGCCTGAGCAGGGGGTTGGACTAGATGACCTCCAAGGTCCCTTCCAACATTATTATTATTATTATTATTATTATTATTATTATTATTATTATTATTATTATTATTATTATTATTATTATTATTATTATTATCATCATCACCTCTAAAGTCGCTTCCAACTCTTGTTATTTATTCTGTTATTCTATTATAAACCTCTTGGGAAAACAACATTTTGCTTTGGCTTATAAATGTCTTTGCATATGGTGGAAGGCTTTATGCTACTTCTGGTTGATTGACAGAACATTGTAAAACCCCAGTTTGGATGAAAACCCGATGGAATGTGAGGATGTAATGCCTAAACTTCGTAAATTTGTTTGCCTGGTTTCCCTTCACATCTTTATTACATCCAGCCTTACACCTGTTTAAGATCTATAACATGAAGTCCGGTTGTCAGGAATAGCTTCATCTGCTCTTGACAAGATATTTTCCCATAAATGTGCTATTGTACACACGCAGCAGAAGTGTTCGGCAATGTATCATTCCTTTTTCCTTCTGTATGAATGCAAGGATGGATGCCCGGGGCAATGTCAGTGCAGGTTCTACAGGCTTCAAAGAGTTTCTGAACAAGACTTGTTCTATTTTTTTTCCCACTATCTGGAATTGGCCTATGCTTGGGGAGCAATTAAAATTAAATAGCTGCTGAACTGCTAAAACTATAGTTTGGCTGCTGTGGGCATAAGCTGACTCAGAAGTCCCCTGTCTAAACCTTAGCTTCTTGTTGGGGAAGAAAGGAATCCAATAAAAACAGAATCAATTTTTTAAAAAAAAATATTAACTAGGAGAAAGTGCAGAATCCTTAAATGCTAGAGGTTAGGCAGTTAAAGGCAACGAGGAAAGACAATGGCACATATCAGAAGTTGGCTTTCGATTCTTTTGGGGGACCTTCCATCCCATGCAGTTGGCCTAAACTTCTCCTAGATCAAACAAGTTCCTGGCGTTTCTTTCCCTCTCCAAGGTCTCCCGTCTTTTGTAGGCAGGAAACCACAACATGTGTTCTGGACGCATTCATCTGCATCCCCAAAATTAGAGGTGTGAATGTTTAGTGTTTCAGTTAATATGGTTGTGTATTAGTTTGGAAGTGCAAATTGGCAAATTAGGAGAGCTTACAATAAATAACAGATCGAGCCATTCTCATTCACTCTTTTACAAACACACAGACACAAACACACACAAACTCAAACAAATAATTTCATATATGCATGTGTGGTGTATGCATACACATAGAGAGAGATAACACACTCTCAAACAAACAAACAAACAAACAAACACATTTTCTATATCTTCATCTCTCTCTCTCTCTCTCTTGTTCTCTTTATTTATCTCTATCTCTATCCTTACATCTCTATCTATCTCTGTCTCTATCTCTATCTATCTATCTATCTATCTATCTATCTATCTATCTATCTATCTATCTATCTATCTATCTATCTACCTACCTACCTACCTACCTACCTACCTATCTGTATTTCCATCTCTATCTATCTATCTATCTATCTATCTATCTATCTATCTATCTATCTATCTATCTATCTATCTATCTACCTACCTACCTACCTACCTACCTACCTACCTATCTGTATTTCCATCTCTATCTATCTATCTATCTATCTATCTATCTATCTATCTATCTATCTATCTATCTATCTATCTACCTACCTACCTACCTACCTATCTGTATCTCCATCTCTATCTACAGTATCTATCTATCTATCTATATCTATCTATCTATCTATCTATCTATCTATCTATCTATCTATCTATCTATCTATCTAAAATAGAGTTTTAATAGTTGAAGACATTCCATCTTCTTATTAACTGACAAATTAGTTCTTATACATACGATATATACTCTTCCAGCGTTCTCTATGTTCTTAAACTTATCATATGCAAACTTATTGAAGAAAAACAAGTAAAGCAGAGTTTCTGAAAATAACTTCCCCGAGCATCCAAAATAATGTGTGATTGTTGGCATCATTTGTATTCTCAATCAGAAGCAGGAAAGGCATGTCTTCCGTGCTATTTCCATCCTATTTGCCTCTTTTTGGAAAGCAGGCAGTCTCTGATCTCCTTCCAAAGATGAGTGGGTTTGAAAAATAACCTAATGAAGCCATCAGAACAACTTGTGTGAATGGTAGTAGAGTTGAGAGGCCCTCTTCTTAGCAAGTGACCCAATAATTTCTAGCTGGTACTCCACTGTGTAGGCAGAAGCTGCCTTTCATTGGCATCACTTCCTTTCATAGAACAATGGAGTTGGAAGGGACCTTGAAATTGTTCCAGTCCAAACCCCTGCTTGAGCAGGAGATCCGATATAACTTCAGCTAAATGATTGCCCAGTCTCTTTTTGAAAGCCTCCAGTGAAGGCAAGCTGTTCCACTGGTTAATTGTACCTTCTGTTAGGAAGTTTCTCTTTAATTCCAGGTTGCTTCTCTTCTTGATTAGTTTCCATCCATTGTTTCTTGTCTTGCTTTCTCGTACTTTGGAAAATAAGCTGACCCCCCCCCTCTTCTTTATGACAGCTCCTTAAATACTGGAATAGTGCTATCATGTTCCCCCAGTCCTTCTTTCCTCTAGATTGGCCATACCCAATTCATGCACACGTTCTTTCTCGTAATATGGTGAACAAACTTAGATGCAGTATTCCAGGTGTGGTCTTGCTAATGCTTTATAAAGCAGCACTACTATTTCACTTGATTTTGATTTTATGCCTCTGTTTATTTATTATCTTTTTATTTATTTGGGTTTGTATGCCGCTCCTCTCCGGGGACTCGGAGCGGCTAACAACATATATATAACAATAAATTACAATAAAAAAACCCAAACAACGATATCTAAAAAATACAATAAAACACACATTCAATTCAACAATCAACCACAATCATCCCCAGGCCTGCCGGCAAAGATGAGTTTTTAGATTTTTCCGGAAGGCCAGGAGAGTCAGAGAAACGCGGACTTCAGGAGGCAGTTGGTTCCAGAGGGCGGGCGCCACAACAGAGAAAGCCCTGCTCCTAGGGCCCGCCAGACGACACTGTTTCGCTGACGGGACCCAGAGGAGGCCAACCCTGTGCGCTCTCACCGGTCGTAGAGAAGTATGTGGCAGAAGGCGGTCGCGTAAGTATCCTGGTCCCATGCCATGAAGGGCTTTATAGGTGATAACCAACACCTTGAATTGGGCTCGGAGACCAATAGGCAACCAATGCAGCATGCGGAGAGTTGGTGAAATGTGGGCACAACGCGGAAGGCCCACAACTGCTCGCGCAGCTGCATTTTGCACTAATTGTAGTCTCCGAACAACCTGCCTCTAGAAGCTGCCTCAACTTGTACAACCTGCCTCCAGAAGCGGTGAATGCTCCAACACTGGAAGTTTTTAAGAAGAGACTGGACAGCCATTTGTCTGAAATGGTATAGGGTTATCTTCCTTAGCAGTGGGTTGGACTAGATGACCTCCAAGGTCCCTTCCAATTATTATTATTATTATTATTATTATTATTATTATTATTATTATTATTATTATTATTATTATTATTATTATTATTATTATTATTATTATTATTATTATATGAGTCAATTGCTAAGAATCTGAATTTTGATTACATGACTATGGGGGATACTGCCAGAGTCATAAGTGTGAAAAACGGTCATAAGTCACTTTTTTTCAGTCCCATTGCAACTTTGAACAGTCATTGGACAAACGGCTGTAAGTCAAGGTTTACTGTACCTGCCTTGAAAGATTGGAGCCAGCAGTGACTACATAGCCCATCGTTTGACACCACTCAACCCCATCACAACATTCTCCAGGTAAAGAAATGAAATTGCCACACACGTTTTGTATAAAAAACCAAAAACAGAAGCTGCAGGCGAACCGCAAAATGCCCTTTTGCAGCCACCCAATTTGATTCCCTGCCTTGAAATGACTGTTCTTATTTGTGAATCTGTAACAGTGGTGTTATTTGATTGAAGAAACAATTGTAAAAATTTAAAAAAATGTCTCTTATTCATGCACCTATTATCTTGCCAGTCACTCTGGCTACATTTCATCCAAAAGGGAACAAACAAACAAACAGACAAAACACTTTGCTTTACCATAATTCAGGGCACAACTGACTTTTACTCACTTCATTAGGAGTCTTTTAAAGGCAGAAGTTTTAAATTCACTCCATTATATATTTATGGCAGGCCAGCTGGGATCATGGAAGGAATGCAAATCTGGAAGAAAAAAAAACCAGAAATTAACGCTGAGTTTTTAAATTAACCTTGTAGGATGTGTTTTATCTTGGGCTCATATCCTAAAACATTCTATAGCTCAAATTGAAGCTTTTTTTTTTTTTTTGCAGATAAATGTGAACTGCAAACATATGTGGCAGTTATTTGAGAAGATAAAAAGTTGGAGACTTCAGATTCCTACCCCAGTTTAGCATTAGTTATATATCTAATTGCATATCTGGAAGGATGTAAACAACATGGAACCCGCTTTTATATATACATTGCAAGCATTATTGGAAAGGAACACCACAGGGAGAAAATTCTGCGTGATTGACAAGACTGTAAATGAGATGCCCTTACCAATGAATTGATATAGAAAATCTTAGCAACCGCATCTAGTTTTGGTCAACACATTACGAAAGAGATATTGAGATTTTGGAAAAAAAAAGTGCAGAGAAGGGCAACTAAGATAATTAAAGGCCTGGAGACGAAAACATATGAAGAACAGTTGTAGGTTTGCGTCTGGCTAATTTAGAGTAAAAAAGGCCTAGGGCAGGGGTGTCAAACCGTCGGCGCGTGGGCTGAATGCGTCATCCCAAAACTGTGCCCACCCCATTGCCGGCAATGGAGAAAAAGCTCTGATATTTTGCGCGACATCACGTGACACCGCGAGTTTGACATGCCTGGCAAACTGACATGATAGCAGTATTCCAGTATTTGAGGGGCTGCCCCAAAGAAGAGGAAGTCAAGCTATTCTCCAAAGCACCAGAAGGCAAGACAAGAAACAATGGATGGAAACTAATCAAGGCAAAAAGCAACCTGGAATTAAGGAGAAACTTCCTAATAGTGAGGACAATTAACCAGTGGAACTGCTTGCCTCCAGAAGTTGTAGGTCAGCGGTTCTCAACCTTTTCCGGGGCTCGACCCCGGCCCGCATCGCGCATGTGCGGCACGCCCCCGGCCCGCATAGTGCATGTGCGATGCGATGGGCGCATCGCGCATGCGTGGCGCGATGGCCCACATCGCAAAGGGAAAAAAATAGCAGAGAAAAAAAAATTGGCAGGCCCGCATCGCGCATGCGCGGCGCGACGGCCCGCATCGCAAAGGGGAAAAAAATGGCGAACCAAAAAAAATGGCTGACCAAAAAAAAATGGCTGACCCCCCCCAAAAATGACAGGCCCGCATCACGCATATGCGGTGCGACGGCCCGCATCGCAAAGGGGAAAAAATGGCGGACAAAAAAAATGGCCGACCCCCCCCAAAAATTGGCGGACTGCAGTGTTTGGCGACCCCCGTCAAATGGTCGTTTGACCCCAAATGGGGTCGCGACCCACAGGTTGAGAACCGCTGTTGTAGGTTTTTCTTCACTGGTGGTTTTTAAGAAGAGACTGGACAGCCACTTGTCTGAAGTGGTATATGATCTCCTGCTTGAGCAGGGGGCTGGACTAGAAGACCTCCAAGGTCCCTTCCAGCTCTATTCTGAATTGAAAATCTGGACCCCATAAACACCATTATTATTATTTTCAACCTGAGAAAGACGATCTAAAATTTTGGACTGTAACATTTGCCTTGGGACTTCAACCAGGTAAATAAGCAGTTCTGCCTGTTTAGAACAATATGCCTAGTCTCCTGTGTGATGCTGATTCCCAGAAATAATGCAATGTGAAGTAAGTAAAATTATTAGTAGAATACAAGTCTATATTTCTTCCTATGGTAAAAGAAAGCAAAATTTGCAGCTGAAATGGTGGTGGTAAGCACAGACCAGCAGATTTATTATTTATATATCAATTATCAATACAAAATCATAACTTCTGCAACAAAATCATAACTCACAAGAAGTAAGGTTCTACATTTAGGCAAGAAAAAAGCAAATGCACAGGTATAGTATAAGTGGTATTTTGCTCGATAGTAGTAACTGTGAGAGGGATCTTGGAATCCTAGTAGACAATCAATTAAATAAGAGCCAGCTGTGTGCTGCAGCTGCCAGAAAAGCCAACACAGTGCTAGGCTGCATTAACAGAGGGATAGAATCAAGATCATGTGAAGTGTTAATACCACTTTACAATGCCTTGGTAAGGCCACACTTGGAATACTGCATCCAGTTTTGGTCACCACAATATAAAAAAGTGGCTGAGACTCTGGAAAGAGTGCAGAGAAGTGCAACAAAAATGATTAGGGGACTGGAGGCTAAAACATATCAAAAACGGTTGCTGAAATTGGATATATCTAGTTTAACGAAGAGAAGGATGACAGGGGTGGCATGATACTTGTATTATTTGCTGTGAGCCGCCCTGAGTCTGAGGAGAAGGGCGGCATATAAGTCAAAATAAAGTAAAGTAAAGTAAAGTAAAGATAGCATTGTTTCAATATCTCAGGTGCTGCCACAAAGAAGAGGGAGTCAAGCTATTCTCCAAAGCGCCTGAGGGCAGGACAAGAAACAATGGATGGAAACTAATCAAGCAGAGAAGCAACCTAGAACTAAGGAGAAACTTCCTAACAGCTAGAACAATTAATCAGTGGAACAACCTGCCTCCAGAACTCATGAATGCTCCAACACTGGAGGTTTTTAAGAAGAGACTGGACAGCCATTTGTCTGAAATGGTAAAGGGTTTCCTGCCTGAGCAGGAGGTTGAACTAGATGACCTCTAAGGTCCCTTCCAACTTTATTATTATTATTATTATTATTATTATTATTATTGTTGTTGTTGTTGTTGTTGTTGTTGTTGTTGTTGTTGTTGTTAATCATCGCACAGTCAGCCAGATGTTCAGACCGGATTTGGCATTTTTGTCTACCTATCGAGTCCTCACCAAGGACCTGGGATAGGCAGATGTGGATGTTTGATGGTATTACAGATATCGTCTCAGGATGGAAGCAGTTCCTAGTAAGGCTGCCTTTTGCAATTGACTAATGGTGAATTTGTCAATGCCAATGATGTTCAAGTGGTGCTCCAGTTGTTTTGGGATTGCACCTAAGGCACCTATTACTATTGGTATTATTATTATTATTAGTAGTAGTAATATCATTAGTATTATTAGTATTATTATACAAGGTGACCAGCCAAAGCCCTCCACAATAACTTCTTTGTGAGATTAAAAACTTTTAAGATCATGTTTCTATAACCTTCCTTTTTCCCGTTATGCTTACTTCAGAATGCCATTGTAAAATATACTCGGATTGTCATGTATTATGGAAATTATTTCTTTAAGTGGCTTCATGTTCAAGGCATAGTCTCTGTTGCGAAGTGTTGTATTTGTTTTAAATCCCATTAATTTTGTATATTTAATGAAAATGAATACAGGTATTATTATTATTATTATTATTATTATTATTATTATTATTATTATTATTATTATTATTATTATTATTTAATTTCTATGCCGCCCTATTCTGGAGAACTCAGGGCGGCTCACAACATGATAGAAATTACAATAACATACATAAATATAAAAACCCTTAAGTTAAAAAAGGAAAAACCAATCATCCACAAACATACACACAAACGTACACTGGCTAGGGGCAAGGTGTTAGCTGCCCCAGGCCTGCCGGCAAAGGTATGTTTTAAGCAATTTACGAAAGGCGGAGAAGGTGGGGGCGACACGGATCTCCGGGGGAAGTTGGTTCCAGAGGGCCGGGGCCGCAACAGAGAAGGCTCTTCCCCTAGGCCCCGGCAGGCGACACTGTCTGGCTGACGGGACCTGGAGAAGGCCGACTCTGTGGGTCCTAACCAGCTGCTGGGATTCATGAGGCAGCAGACGGTCCCGTAAATAACCTGGTCCGATGCCATGTAGGGCTTTATAGGTCATAACCAACACTTTGAATTGGGTTCGGAGACCAATTAGCAGCCAATGCAGCTTGCGGAGTGATGCCGAAATGTGGGCATTTCTAGGCAAGCCCAACACTGCTCGCGCAGCTGCATTCTGCATTACCTGAAGTCTCCGAACATTTTTCAAAGGTAGCCCCATGTAGAGAGCATTGCAGTAATCGAACCTCGAGGTGATAAGGGCATGAGTGACTGTGAGAAGAGACTCCCGGTCCAAATAGGGCCGCAACTGATGCACCAGGTGAACCTGGGCAAATGTCCTCCTCGCCACAGCCGAAAGATGATGTTCCAAATTTAGCTGTGGATCGAGGAGGACGCCCAAGTTGCGGACCTTCTCCGAGGGGGTCAAAAGCTCCCCCCCAGGCTAATGGACGGATAGATTGAAATATCTTTGGGAGGCAGAACCCATAGCCACTCCGTCTTGTCGGGGTTGAGTTTGAGCCTGTTGGCACCAATCCAAACCCTAACAGCCTCCAGACATCGGCACATCACTTCCACTGCTTCACTGAAATGACACGGGGTGGAGATGTAAAGCTGGGTATCATCAGCATACTGATGATATCTCACCCCGTGTTGTCGGATGATCTCACCCAGCAGTTTCATGTAGATATTAAACAGTAGAGGGGAGAGGACCAATCCCTGAGGGACCTCACAAGGGGGGAACCTAGGGGTCGACCTCTGACTCCCTGCCAACACCGACTGCGACCGACCAGTGAGGTAGGAGGTGAACCACCGCAAAACAGTGCCCCCAACCCCTCCAGTCGGTGCAGAAGGATACCATGGTCAATGGTATCGAAAGCTGCTGAGAGGTCAAGTAGCACCAGGATAGTGGATAATCCCTTATCCCGGGCCCGCCAGAGATCATCCGTCAGCGCGACCAAAGCAGTTTCCGTGGAGTAGCCGAGCCTGAATCCTGACTGTTGAGGGCCCAGATAATTGGCCTCATCCAAGGACCGTTGGAGCTGGAGTGACACCACCTTCTCAACAACCTTCCCTATAAAGGGAAGATTGGAGACAGGACGGTAGTTGTTTAAAACAGCTGGGTCCAGGGAAGGCTTCTTGAGGAGGGGGCGCACAATTGCCTCCTTGCAGGGAGCCGGAAAGGACCCCTCCCTCAAAGAAGCATTGACAATCTCCTGAACCCAGCCCCACGTCACCTCCCTGCTGGCCGAAACCAGCCAGGAGGGGCACGGGTCCAATAAACAGGTGGCGGAGCTCACAGCTCCAATGGCCTTGTCGACTTCATCAGGTGCCACCGGGTCAAACTCCTCCCACACAACAGGATCAAGACGAGTCCTTGTCATCTCGACTGAATCATTATCAGCCGATACTGCATTCCAATTGGAGTCAAGGTCCATCCGAATCTGGGCGATTTTATCCACGAAAAACTTATTAAAGTCCTCAGCACTACCCTGCAAGGGTGCATCAACCCCCCCCACCGATTAAGGAGCGAGCGAGTTACCCTGAACAGGGCGGCTGGGCGGGATTCCGCAGATGCAATCAAGGCGGAATGATATGCGCATCTTGCCGCCTTGAGCGCCACCTGATAAGTCTTGATATAAGATCTTAATGGTTGGTTGGGGGGAATGGCTGCACAACAGCTCCGCTCTTCTCTTCCCCCTCCAAACTGGACTTACGTTTCATTTAGTGATTGTTCAAAGTTACGACGGCATTTTAAAAAAGAGACTTATGACTGTTTTTTACTCTTATGATGGTTGCAGCGCCCCCCCGCGTGGTCACGTGATCAAAATTTGGAGGCTGGGGCAACTGACTCATATTTATGACGGTTGCCAATGCCCTGGCTTCATGTGATTCCCCTTTTGATAAGCCAAGTCAATGGGGAAGCCAGGTTCACTTTGCAACTGTTTGGCTAACTTAAGAGCTCCAGGGATTTGCTGAATGACAGGGGCAAGAAAGGTCATAAAATGAAGCAAAACTCACTTAGCAACTCTCTTGCTTAGTCGTGGAAATTTTGGGCTCGGTCGTGGTCGTAAGTTGAGAACGATCTGGGTATCACACAGTTCGGGGCCATACTATTCAGACTGATGGGGAGTGGGGAATTGCCCTGATTCTCTCTCTCTCTCTCTCTCTCTCTCTCTCTCTCTCTCTCTCTCTCTCTCTCTCTCTCTCTCTCTCTCTCTCTCTCTCTCTCTCTCTCTCTCTCTCCTCTCTCTTCCCTCTCTCTTTCTTCCTCTCACTTTTTCTTCTAGCTCTCTTTCTTTCTCTTTTCTCTCTTTTTCTTTCTTCTCATTCTTTTCCCTCTCTTCTCTCTTTTTCTTTTTCTTTCCTCTCCTTTTTCTGCTCTCTCATTCTTTTCCTTCTCTTTTCTCTTCTCTCTCTTTCTTTCTTTTCCCTCTCTTTTCTCTTCTCTCTCTCTTTCTTTCTCTTCACTCTCTCTTTCTTCCCTCTCTCTTTTTCTTCTCTCTTTTTCTTTCTTTTTCTTCTTTCTTTCCTCTCTCTCATTCTTTTCCCTCTTTTCTCTTCTCTTTCTTTCTCTTATCTCTCTTTCCTCTCTCTCATTCTTTGCCCTCTCCTTTCTCTTCTCTCTCTTTCTCTTTCCTCTCTCTTTCCTTCCTCTCTCTCTCTTTCTTTCTTTCTTTCTTTCTTTCCTCTCATTCTTCTCTTTTCTCTTCTCTCTCTTTTTCCTTCCTCTCTCTTTCTTTCCCCTCTCTTTTTTCTTCTCTCTCTTTCCTCTCTCTCTCTTTCCTCTTTCTTTCCTCTCTCTTTCCTCTCTCTCATTCTTTTCCCTCTCTGTTCTCTTCTCTTCTCTTCTCCTCTCTTCTCTTCTCTTCTCTTCTCTTCTCTTCTCTTCTCTTCTCTTCTCTTCTCTTCTCTTCTCTTCTCTTCTCTTCTCTTCTCTTCTCTTCTCTTCTCTTCTCTCCTCTCCTCTCCTCTCCTCTTCTCTTCTCTTCTCTTCTCTCTCTCAAACACAAACACAAACACAAACACAAAGACAAACACACACATAGAGACACCCGATGGTCATTCTGGATTACTACTCACTCATCAGTGTGAAAAATACAGAGTGGTGAATACCACATTATCGGATCATGGGTTCTACTTAACTTAGTTCTATGGAGAATATGACATATGCCTCCCTCCAAAGTCTCCACCCTTCCTACAAGGTTCCCTAAAGCGGTCCATCAATAACAATGATTTTTTTAAAGCTTACAACAGATTTCTGAGTAATGCAGAATATTGACAGACCATCTATATGAAGTAAAAGTTGAGAGCTGGAGAAAACGTACAAAAGATGCCCAGATGCCAAAAGTTTTTTTTTTCCCTATAAACCTTGCAGAGGGGCTGGGTTTATAGAGAATCCTGGCTCTCTTTCGGGCAGAGAAGACTTGGAAGGGACCCGTTCACCCCCCCCCCCATTGCAATTCTTTTGCACCGAATGAAAGTATTAGCTCTTGAAGTAAAATGGCCCTTGATTGTCAAATATATATATATATATATATATATATATATATATATATATATATATATATATATATATATATATATATATATATATATATATATATATATATATATATATATATATATATATATATATATATATATATATATATATATAGATATATAGATATATATATAGATATATATATATATATAGATATATATATATATATATATATATATATATATATATATATAGATAGATATATATATATATATATATATATATATATATATATATATATATATATATATATATATATAGATATAGATAAATGCCAAATGCTTTTTTTTTTCCACTTTTTTTCTTCTCAGAGCTCATAAAATGGTGCAATTAGATAATGATCACTGGAAGATGCAAGAGAATCAGGGTGCCCCAGTCGCATCCTGTCTCTTCATTTACTGGTGATAGGAACAGCATTCATGTTCTCGCATTTCTCAGTTTCATTACGGTTGTTGCTTCAGAAATACAAAATCCAGGATTTTAATAAATTTAGGAGAGAAAGAATACCTTTTGAAAATGGCATTGTATTCCCTCCCTCCCTCCCTCCCTTCCTTCCTTCCTTCCTTCCTTTCTTCCTTCCTTCCTTCCTTCTTTCCCCATTCTATCTTTCCTTTCCTTTCCTTTCCTTTCCTTTGTCTTTCTTTCTTTTTCTTTCTTTCTTACTTTCTTTCTCTTTCTTTCTTTCTTTCTTTCTTTCTTTCTTTCTTTCTTTTTCCCTTCCTCCTTCCCTCCCTTCCTTCCTTCTTTCCCCATTCTTCCTTTCCTTTCCTTTCCTTTCTTCCCTTCCCTTCGTCTTTCTTTCTTTCTTTCTTTCTTTCTTTCTTTCTTTCTTTCTTTCTTTCTTTCTTTCTTTCTTTCTTTTTTTCTTTCTTTCTTTCTTTCTTTCTTTCTTTCTCCCTTCCTCCCTCCCTCCCTCCTTTCCCCATTCTTCCTTTCCTTTCCTTTCCTTTCTTCCCTTCCCTTCCCTTCATCTATCTTTCTTTCTTTCTTTCTTTCTTTCTTTCTTTCTTTCTTTCTTTCTTTCTTTCTTTCTTTCTTTCTTTCTTTCCTTCTTTCTTTCTTTCTTTCTTTCTTTCTTTCTTTCTTTCTTTCTTTCTTTCTCCCTTTCTTGCTCCCCCTCCCTCCCTCCCTTCCTTTTCTTCTTTCCCCATTCTACCCTTCCCTTCCGTTCTCTTCCCTTTCCTCTTTTAGGCCATTATTTGTTATACTAGAATATATTGTTGCTTTTTCAGAAATCAGCTGTCACTTCAAAATCACTACTAAGCGGGCATCCTGGAGATTTGGTGCAGGACACAAATCTTCTGCTTCCTCCCTTCTGTTAAAAATGATAAGGAAATTGTGACAGTGACTTTAGAGAAAAGTGATGTAAAACTCGTCAGGATGAATAAAATATGTAGCAGTGCTGCATATTTTGACCTATAGGAAACTTGATAAGGTCACTTGCTGGGATCTGAAACTGAAGTTGCAATAAAAATACAGTAATCACCTGAAGGGAGAGAAGAGAAAACAAACTTTTTTTTTTTTTTTGCAAACTATAGAGTTGTTCACCAGGAATTAAGGAAGCTCTATACACATATGTGTGCAACACAGCTAATTTAAAAATAAAACATCCAAAAGCTTCCATTTATAGTGCACTGGTGATAGGTTTTGAAAGGCCCTCTGAGTACTTTTGGTCAACACAATATCAAACGGATGTTGAGACTCTGGAAAGAGTGGAGGGAAGAGTGACAAAGATGGTTTAATGTTAAGTTCCTTTCAATATGTTCCTTTGCTCTTCAATTTTCTCTCTTCTCTCAAGTTATGATAACTTGGAGAGAGGGGGGAGAGAGAAAGAGAGATAGTGAAAGAGAGAGAGGGAGGGAGAGAGACAAGATAGAGAGGGAGAGAGGGAGACAGAAAGAAAGAGAAAGAGAGAGGGGGAGGAAGAAAGAGAAGAGAGAGGGGGAGAGAGAAAGAGAGATAGTGAAAGAGAGAGAGGGAGAGAGACAAGATAAAGAGGGAGAGAGGGAGACAGAAAGAAAGAGAAAGAGAGAGGGGGAGGAAGAAAGAGAAGAGAGAGGGGGAGATAGAAAGAGAGATAGTGAAAGAGAGAGAGGGAGGGAGAGAGACAAGATGAGAGGGAGAGAGGGAGACAGAAAGAAAGAGAAAGAGAGAGGGAGGAAGAAAGAGAAGAGAGGGAGGGAGGCAGAAAGAGAGAAAGAGAGAGGGAGGGAGAAAGAGAAGAGAGAGGGAGAGGGAGGAAGAAAAAGAGAAAGAGAGAGAGGAAGAAAGGGAGAGAGGGAGAAAGGGAGAGAGAGAAAGAAAGAGAGGGAGAGAGAGAGAAAGATAGAGGGAGGGAGAAAGAAGCAGGGAGAGAGAGGGAGAGAGGGAGGGAGAGAGAGAGAGACAGAAAGAGAGAGGGAGGGAGGGACAGAGAGAGAGACGAAAGAGATCTCATAATATTCAACTTGTATGACTATATTTTTAAGTTTTTCCAGATGGTGAGTGTTGTCCAATAAAGCCAAACACAGAGAAATGCTCAGCGAATCAACCATACCACACACAGAGGGATGCGGATTTTCTTTTTCTTAAAAATGGTATCTTAGTTATATATTTACAAAGAGTTTATAATGGGCAATGTTTAAACAAGCGGTACTTGGGGCAAAAATGAAATTCTCTGACCATATGTTCTGACTCCATTGGGGCCATAAGGAAACCTCTATTTTCACCAGAGTTTACAAACAAAACAAAAAGGAGGTCGAGTCAACAGAACCACCAAAGCCACGAAATATAATGCAAAACCCACTGAGTTTTTTTCATCAGTCTTGTGTTTGCATCCTCACAGATCATGCTGATGTTTGCAAACCATACAATAAACATGACCTCATTTATATATATATATAAAAACCAAAACACCACTGTCTCTTTTTTCTCCAGTTGGCATTAAATAATATTTGAATTTAACCAAAAACACTCTTAACAAAAAATAATGGGATATTGACAACTTTGTCCCATTGCCCACAGCACCACGTTTGTTTTCCTTTCTTTCTAAAGTTAAATTTAATTTCGAATAGCTGAACTGGCAGGTTTAAATGCTATTTCTTGGGGGGGGGGTTATTTTAAGTTAGCCTCACTTCTTGATCGCTTGATAGACATGAACCTGAACAGTATTTTATGACCGTCAACAAATATTACCAGGCATAAAATGCTGGCCTATACTAGAATACATTTAAATAAACTATCATGTGCCGATGAATATCAGTTATAAAATATTGAACGCTGAAATGCTTCTAAAGACCCTTGAGTGGAATAAAGCAGCCACTATTATTGACAAGTCCTTGAGCAAAAGTTATCACACGTCTGCATCAGAACTAAGCAATAAAAAAATCAAAAAGGAACTTTGATGTACTCTAACTATTACTTTGGTGCTGGAGAAGACTCCTGCGAGTCCCCTGGACTGCAAGGCGATCCAACCGGTCCGTCCTGGAGGAGATCAACCCTGACTGCTCTTTAGAAGGCCAGATCCTGAAGTTGAAACTCAAGTACTTTGGCCACCTAATGAGAAGGAAGGACTCCCTGGAGAAGAGCCTGATGCTGGGAAAGATGGAGGGCAAGAGAAGAATGAGGTGGCTGAAGGGAGTCACTGAAGCAGCAGGTGTGAGCTTCAATGGACTCCAGAAGATGGTAGAGGACAGGAAGGCCTGGAGGAACATGGTCCATGGGGTCGCGATGGGTCAGACACGACTTTGCAACTAACAACAACAACAACAACAACAATTTCTTCTCAAAACACAAAGCAGATGAACATTCTGGCAGTTTGGGGATACATGTTTTGAAGGCAGATCCTGGAGACAAAAGCAATACTTCCAATTTCTTCAAGTGACACCAGTAAAGGAGAACACGTGTAGCTCAGGATTGAAATGAGTGGTCCTTGGTGCTCTCTTAGCTTGATGGTAGTCAAATCATCTGCTCTGCAGAGGAATTATTGAGTCTGTCATTTGTACCTCTACTATCTGGTTTGCCACAGCCACCAAACAGGACAGGTACGGACTTTAACAGGTCTTTAACAGGTAGTTAGGACTGCAGGAAAAAAAAAACAATTTCAACCAGCCTGCCTTCCATGAAGGACCTGTATACTGCATGAGCCAGAAAGAGGGCTGAGAAAATATATATAGACCCCTCATAAATTGTTTCAACTTCTCCCCTCTGGATACCACTATAGGGCATTGCATGCAAAAACAATTAGACACAAATATAAGGTTGTTTTTTTTCCCCATGCCCTCATTCTGCTAAATACCTAACTCTCACAGCCTAAATACTGCATATTTACCCATGTAGTAGGGCTGTATTGCTACTATCCTTCTCACCTTTCTCATCTTTTCGTCTTTCCTACCACCTCTTTCTATTGGTATTTGATGATTTATCACTTGTTATAATTTATGATTGTATTTTTGATTTATGATTGTGACTATCACTTTCTTGGGTGTGTGTGTGTGTGTGTGTGTGTGTGTGTGTGTGTGTGTGTGCACTGAGAGCTTATGCACCAGAGGCAAATTCCTTGTATGCCCAATCACACTTGGACAATAAAGAAGATTACAATATTCCAATTACCCATGTTGTTAACTATCTGGGCAGTGAAACATCTGCAAGGAAATAACTAAGCTCAGAGACCACCAAGGTCTTCCTCCAAACAAAGAGAAACAACTTGGCATGTACACACATGTAGAGAAAACCATGGAAAGATTTGAAGAAACAATGCTGCTCCTTCTATAAGGTATATGAACTTTGATGTTCCATAGGGGTGCATAAAATGTTATCAATCAATCAATCAATCAGAATAGAGTTGGAAGGGACTTTGGAGGTCTTCTAGTCCAGCCAAGAGACCCGATACCATTTCAGACAAGTGGCTGTCCAGTCTCTTCTTAAAAACCTCTGTGGGTTTTTAAAAACCATTGGATTTTTCCACGACACCTCCAGTGATGAAGCATCCACAACGTCTGGTGGCAAGCTGTTCCACTTGTTAATTGTGCACAACCTGATCTATACCTTTTATGAAAAGTCCAGGCGTTCACATACAACCCTTGATCGAGCTTTAATTCCGGATCAAGACAAAAACATGCACGTACTAACTGCAGCAAGAATTGTATTTGCCCAACATTGGAAAAATGCCAATTTACCAACTGAAGAAGCATTAATTAAGAAAATTCTGGAGTGTGCAGAAATGGACAGATTGACTTTAAAGATAAAAGAGAAAAAAGACTCAGTGTACTTTAGAACATGGGATAATTTCTATCAATGGCTAGCAACATGAGTTAGAGAGAAAGGAATGTGATATGTAACTTTGAATGTATATTAGCAAGAAGAAGACTATTGAGCCATTAATTAACATATTGTTTATGATAATTAACTCTTACCTATTATTTTTTGTTAAACACATGAACCCAGAAATTATTATGTTTGCTAAATATTGAGAATGTTATTAGGGAAAACCCTAATCCCAACCCCAACCCTAATCCTAACCCTAACTCTAACCCAATCCCAACCCCAATCCCAATTCCACCTCATTCCTAACCCTATAAAAACTAATAAAATTTATACAAGAAAAGGACAAAAACATGTACTTCTGTAAGCAGAAGATCAGTTCCATCTCTGGAGATGCGTCGGACCATCCCCAGTCGGCCCCCTTAGGAAAGCGAGATTTTTGAATCTGTTGAGTTGAATCAAAAGAACTTTTGCTGAGAGGAAATGGATGCAGTAAAGTCAGGCAGCATCTGAAGATCCCTCGCAAAGCACAAAGCAATTATTTTGGTTTCCCAATCACCCCCCTGATGGGTCCACTGGCAGCCAATGCGATGCTGAGAAGATATTTTGAGAATGCTGAGGTGCTAGGCAGATAACAGTTCACGCTCAGGGAGTGAAGGCCTTGAAACCTGGCAAAAACCAGCTCGGAAGCATTCCGTCCCATCTCTGAAGGATCCCCATGGTCATGTGTTCAAAACTTTTGGCAACTGACTCACATTTATGATGTTTGCCATGTCCCAGGGTGATGTGATGACCTTTTGTGACCTTCTGACAAGCAAAATCAATGGGGAAGCTGGAGTCCCTTAAGCAACCATGTTACTAATTTAAAAACCGTAATGATTTACTTAACAGTAGTGGCAAGAAAAGTCATAAAACGGCACAAAATTCACTTAACAAATGGTCTCACTTAGCAACAAAAACTTTGGGCTCAGTTGTCGTCATAAGCTGAGGACTGCCTGTACATCTGTATAATTCCTGCAGCATAGTTAGAGCTCTGAAATTTCTTACATCCCGTTTTGTTGGCTAAGAGTTTAACCGAAAGTATTTTGGAAGGAAAATGAAACTATAAATAAATAATCTGGATACAAAAGGGTCCAACTTGTGGGAGCAGTTTCAGCTTACAAAACTTTGTAAATTGATGCAGACGGAATTATTTTGTTCGTCAAAATGAGTTATATAGTTCAAGAGCAGAATGCAACTACTGCCATCGCAACTTGGCTAATTTCAAGCCAACCTCATCCATTTTAATTCCTTTTTATATAATTTTAATTGAAGAAATTTCGAACAAAGTTAAAAATATATATATATAAAATAAAGGTAATAAATATAGCATATCCTCCAATATTCCCAACAAAATTACAAAAAAAATATTATATTTTATCTTCATTTTCTAAAGTTACACCATAACTTCCTTCTTTCCTTAAGTTACTTTTTCTTATCTTCAAAATCACAAGATCATTTTTTTCCTCTCTTTTCATCAAGCTCATAAGGACTTTCTATCTACTGATAAATATAGTTGTTTCTCTAACCGTTCGCTTTTAATTCATAATTAGAGCCAAGCAGCACAGCTAATACAGAGAAATGCAGAATTTCTTTGGTATCTTCTGTACTTCTGTTGGATAGCTACCTATGCATGTTTTTATAGGATTGTACAAAATATTCCTCATTAGTTGCAATGAGGACCATGTTTGGAACACTTCCTTTTGCATAAGGTTCACTTTTGGAACACTGTCAGATGTCAAATGATGAAGAAAGGAAGGAAGGAAGGAAGGAAGGAAGGAAGGAAGGAAGGAAGGAAGGAAGGAAGGAAGGAAGGAAGGTAGGAAGGAAGGAAGGAAGGAGGGGAGAAAGAAAGAAAGAAAGATTAGGGAAGGAAGGGAAGGAAAGAAGGAAAAAAGAAAGAAAAAAGAAAGAAAAAGAAAGAGAGAAAGAAAGAAAGAGAGAGAGAGAAGGAAGGAAGGAAGGAAGGAAGAAAGAAAGATTAGGGAAGGAAGGGAAGGAAAGAAGGAAAAAAGAAAGAAAAAAGAAAGAAAGAAAGAAAGAGAGAGAGAGAGAGAGAGAGAGAGAGAGAGAGAGAGAGAGAGAGAGAGAGAGAGAGAGAAGGAAGGAAGGAAGGAAGGAAGGAAGGAAGGAAGGAAGGAAGGAAGGAAGGAAGGGAGAGAGAGAGAGAGAGAGAGAGAGAGAGAGAGAGAGAGAGAGAGAGAGAGAGAGAGAGGGAAGGAAGGAAGGAAGGAAGGAAGGAAGGAAGGAAGGAAGGAAGGAAGGAAGGAAGGAAGGAAGGAAGGAAGGAAGGAAGTTCTTGACTTCTCCCAAACACCCGTTTCTAGAGAGGAAACATTTTGCCAATGGCGAAATTGAGATTGGATACTTGCAATCTTCTACTTGCTATAAACTAGAAGTCCACATTGTTATTTAATGATCATTAAATAAAAGCATTAAATAAAACTATTATGGAGTTAAGGAATTCCTTGCAGTGCAAGAAAACCACAGGGAAAAAATGCAACTTACTGTACCTCTAGAGGATTAAAGGAAATAAAACCCTTCGTGCTCCTTTAAAAGGAGAAACCATCAATTTCTAAGAGAAGCAGAGGCTGTCCTAAATCCCCATTAAATGGAAGGACTGTTCACTTCTATTAGAGTAAGTGCAGTTGAACACAAAGGGACATCTATTGATTAGTCATAGCAATCCAACTGAGCCAGCATATTTCGTTCTTCCCCGTCAACATTAGCTTAGTGAATTACACTCTCTTTATTGTTCACCTAATAAAGAATAAGAATCAGTAATTTCTGTTTTTATCTTACAACTCTCCAGTCTTGCCTGGTTTTGCAAACAGTCTTTGATTCCCATAGTTTCCAAATGAAAAATCAGTTCTAGCCTGAATTTTAGCTGATGATGCTCTAGTCAATCCCGTAAAGACAATGAATTGAGTTTCAGGTGCAATAATGAACTGGAAATATTCTAAGGAATTTAGACCGTGGGGTCTTAGACGTGTAGATCAGGCTGCTTCAAGAGATTTTGGTACTTTATATTTATTAATCAGATCCCACCTTAGCCTTAAAAATATTCATCATGGCTGGAATGCTGTTTCCATCTCTGCTACTAACAAAGCGCAAAAATCTCATTTTAATGTATACTGATTAGTGTACATTTAAAGTGACAAATTTATTACTTCTCTTCTCTTCTCTTCTCTTCTCTTCTCTTCTCTTCTCTTCTCTTCTCTTCTCTTCTCTTCTCTTCTCTTCTCTTCTCTTCTCTTCTCTTCTCTTCTCTTCTCTTCTCTTCTCTTCTCTTCTCTTCCCTTCCCTTCCTTTCCCTTCCCTTCCATTCCATTCCATTCCATTCCATTCCATTCCATTCTATTCTATTCTATTCTATTCTATTCTATTCTATTCTATTCTATTCTATTCTATTCTATTCTATTCCATCCTGTAATTCTATTCTATTCTATTCTATTCTATTCTATTCTATTCTATTCTATTCTATTCTATTCTATTCTATTCTATTCTATTCTATTCTATTCTATTCTTTCTGCTCTTATTCTATTCTATTCTATTCTATTCTATTCTATTCTATTCTATTCTATAATTCTATTCTATTCTATTCTATTCTATTCTATAATTCTATTCTATTCTATTCTATTCTATTCTGTAATTCTATTCTATTCTATCCTGTAATTCTATTCTATCCTGTAATTCTATTCTATTCTATTCTATTCTATTCTATTCTATTCTATTCTATTCTATTCTATTCTATTCTATTCTATTCTATTCTATTCTATTCTAGACTTCTGGAAGCAAGTAGTTTTCTGAAAGAATCTGAGAACAGCTTTCTTTCTTCTTTCCAAACAGGGAGAAAATTATTATTAAATTTTCAAATAACTTATTTTATCCCGTGCTGAGTTCATTAATCTTCTAACAGTGGCTATGACTTACAAAAGTAAGGGCTTGGTTTTCCCTTTCTAGGATATTATCCAGCGTTCAAAGCCTCCATTTTAAACCTTACTTGTATTGTGAATCGGAAGGCTGCATCTGCAGTGTATGGAAGTATGAAACAAGTTTATTTGGATAGTGGCTTTGGACACTGGCATTCTATTTTTTTGTAAATAAATGGTGTAAATATTGAAAAGAAGGGAGGCCAGGATGAAACCTGCTTAATCCCTTTCTGAATAACAAATGGTGGCAGTACTATGTCTCAATGGAACTGAAATAGTATTGTGTAACTTCATAATTAAAAGTAGCAGGTGATGGTCAGTAGAGGATTTAAGGAATTTTTCACTAAAAAAGGGATCAGGAAATGCCACCTTTAGATCAATAAAAATTGATGAAGAATACTAGGAGGGCAATTAGAGTACTTTCCAGTCAGGTGGTACAAAATAATGGTTTCTCTAGTATTGCCCACCCCATCCTAAATCCTTTTTCCTCATCAACTAATAATTTTTTAGTTTCCAATATAGATGTCTGTTGTACAATTTATTGCATTTACTTAGAAAAACTAATTGGCAGAAATTTGCTAAATCAGTTCTGTCTCCTTTTTTTTGTTTTTAATAAATTGGCACAATAATTGACTGACTTCAGTCCTTGGGGGACTATAGAGAGAGTGATAAAAATGTCAGTGTTGGAAAACATAGATCAGAATTTACCTTTAATGATTCAGCCAGAATCAAGTCTACGTCCGTTGCTTTACGGTTTTCCACTTTTCGTAATTTGGACGAATCAGAAGGGAATAATGGCATCTACTCTAGGATACATTTTCAGGTTAACTCAAGAAAGGTCAAATCACAGAAGTCATCACTTAATAAAATATGAAAACAACCATCTCATACTTATAGAGGCCTTTTTCCATGTCCAACCCAGATGTAACTCTTTGATGACAGCAGGCTACAAAGCACCATAATGCAAGTTTTGTTCCTTTGTTTCCTGACCTAATAATTAGGTGTATTGCTTCTTTTCACATTTCAAATAAATATCCTGACAAGAAGAGATAACTATTATCCTTATAGGCCTTATATATTTTAACTAGATACGTTTTGGTTGCCACAGTGTAAAAAAAAGATGTTGAGACCATAGAAAGAGTGCAGAGAAGAGCAACAAAGATGATTGGGGGATTGGAGGCTAAAACATACAAAAAACAGTTGCTGGAATTGGGTATGTCTAGTTTAATGAAGAGAAGGACGAGGGGGGACATGATAGCAATGTTCCAGTATCTCAGGAGTTGCCCCAAAGAAGAGGGAGTCAAGCTATTCTCCAAAGCGCCTGAAGGCAGGACAAGAAGCAACGGATGGAAACTAATCAAGGAGAGAAGCAACCTAGAACTAAGGAGAAACTTCCTGACAGTGAGAACAATTAACCAGTGGAACAACCTGCCTCCAGAAGCTGTGAATGCTCCAACACTGGAAGTTTTTAAGAAGAGACTGGACAGCCATTTGTCTGAAATGGTATAGGGTTTCCTGCCTGAGCAGGGGGCTGGACTAGATGACCTCCAAGGTCCCTTCCAACTCTGTTATTCTGTTCTGTTATGCTGGTTTCCCACAAGGAAAGTCAACTGGAAATAACTCCAATTATTGGCATCAACATCTTCTTAGATTTAAGCGTACAGTAGTTCTTGAATTTCTGATTACTTTATTATTATGCAGTAGAAAGCCTTTATAGCATCTTTCTAATTTATAGCATCTTTCTGAATTAATTTCTCCTCATTGATCACATCAGACCATTATTGTAACCATAAAGCCGCCAGCCAAGCAAACAAACAAAAATAAACCCAACAGATAAATATGAGTATCTAGAAAGAAAAGAAATTAGTACAATTTTTTTTCAGATAGGAAGAGGAAGGGGGAAAATGCATTTCATAAACACGTGTCACGATAAGATGTAGATGACAACCCCATCCGTTATTCCTATCCATTTATGAATAAGAAAAAGAAAACTGAATTGTCTTTTCTGCATAAACCCTTTGTCTAAAAATATTGCCTTACTGGTTAAGTCATTTCTCAGTGGTAAGAGCTACTTATAATTATATTGTATTCCACTTGATGTGAAATTCTGTTAAATCAGACTGTATTTCAGTTTAAGGTACTATAGGAATTCAGTGTTTGAAAATTATTATTCAAACTAACCTCTTGGAATAAAATGTACTTTAGACTGCAGTGTTACACAACTCTTCACGTAGCACTGAATGCTTTGGAAACATAACTATCTGGAATATAAGAAAATGTTTAGAAATGTGTCTTTCAAAGCTACATGCAACTAAATAGGTCGGTTCTTTCCACAAAATCTATTTAATTTGACATTTGAATGAAGTGTTAAGAAGGACTTGTTTGGGACAAGCAAAAAAAAATTGCAATGGAAAAAAACAGAATTAAAAAATAATAATAATAAAAGGCGATGTTTTTGAGTCATTCATACACCAAGATAAGTTATTGGAATTGACTAATAAAGATAACTATAATTAGATAATTGTAATTATACTTTGCTGGTCAGTTAAATTGTTTTGCCATGGAAACAGGGAAATTGGGATTTCAGAGCCAAATCAATGCCACCATATTTTGTTCTTCTGTAATAGGTTTTAGCTTGGAAAATATGGAAATGGGGGAAAAATTCTCCAAACAATGGAGGAAAATGAAATGACAGGTACCAGGGATGACTCTTTAGAGACTATTCTAGGAATATACCAAGGAAAAAAAGAGAGCAAAAAAAAAGCTATTAGGATTTCAGCCTTGAAAATACAGGAGGAGTTGAATTATTCAACACATACAAGTACAAAAACAAGAAGCTATACAGGGAAAAACAAATTAAAATATATACTGTATGGCAACAATTGCAACATAGATAGATAGATAGATAGATAGATAGATAGATAGATAGATAGATAGATAGATAGATAGATAGGTAGGTAGGTAGGTAGGTAGGTAGGTAGGTAGGTAGGTAGATAGATAGGTAGGTAGGTAGGTAGGTAGGTAGGTAGGTAGGTAGGTAGGTAATTAGGTAGGTACTACCTAGTGCAGCTTGTAATAAAGCCCAACATACCATAATGTTATTTGATGACCATGTCCTCATGTTGCATACCATTTTGCTATTTAAACAAATCATTCAAGACAATTCTGATCAGCCACCTCCTTGTGGAAACGGATACACCCTTAAAATGCATCCATCAAACTACCCAATAAACAAAAAGTACCTAGGATCTGCAAAATCCTTCATTTAACCTTGGGATAGATAAGAACTTTATTTTTCCCTGAGGCGGGTAGTTTAATCTACTTTATGTCCAAGATTAAAAAGCAAAATAGAACTGGAAGGCTAGATGTCGTTTTCCAAAGACATGAATCGAATCCTAGTTACGAGCTGGATGAAGTCCTTCATTAGAAAGACCCCTTATCAATATCTTCTCAAACTTAGACTCGACCAAAGATGAAGACAACCAAAAGAAAAAAGAAATAACAAAGAGCATCAGCATGTTTCCTAAATGTCCTTCAAGCACACCATTTAGTCTTCCAGAAGCAACGTTCCAGAAATGGGCCACACATTTCAAAGAAAATGTCTAAATAGGGTAGAATTGTACAATTCATGTTGTACAAAGCACAGTGAGGCTAGCCAGCAAATGAATCTTTTGCAAACCTCTCTCTTACCACAATAAAAACAATTCTATAATTTATCAGAGTTGTTCTACTTTTTAATTTTTCATTGTCTGCTGCTTGGCTGTTCTAATTGTAACTCTCAGGGGGGACCCACTGAGGCAGAGAGTTACTTATTCAACTCTGCATGACAAAAGTTTGATAGCATGTGTTTCGCTGAAACAGCTGTTCACTGCTTCTTTTCTTCAGTGTTTATTTTGGAAAGAAAAGTTCTCGTCTCATTACAGTTTGTTTCCAATAACAGAACATTAACAGGGGAAAGAAGAAATAAAGGCCCCATGATTGTATTTCGCATAACAGTATCTGCATATATAAATGGTGTTGAAGGAAAAGTGTTCATCATGGTTCAGTCCAAGCCGGGAATAAACAACATGGCAACTGCTTTAGAAAGAAGGTTGCAGTTTATTGAAGAAGAGAGTCAGACAGAAAGATGGCTCTGGAAGAAAAGAGAGTGAGCACATGTAGGGAGTGGGTTTTTATATCCTCTGGAGCCTTTTGTTATTCCTGTGGCATGAACTTTGACCTTAGTCTGAGTGTGCCTTTCTGGTATTCTGATGGTGGTGGGTTAATCCTATTATGACCCAAAGGTCATATCCTGCTTCCCTGGGGCTGTGGCTGATGACTGTTGGATCTTTTGGTGTGTTAATTCTAGGGACCTTTCTTCCTAATCCCAGTTTCCTGATTCCAGTCTTTCTGACAAGATTATCACATCTGCAATTCTGCAGACTTGTGTTTCTGTTTGGGACAGAGAGACTTGGGGGCAGGGTTGGTTTCTGCTTTTAAAATCCTTTAGGGAAACATATTCTGCCTTTTAAATATTTCAAAAAATATTTCTTTCTCTGGGGGAGGCTGACTTCCCACAATGGTAAATAAAGAACTGCTATATATTTTCTGATAATTTTACAGAGCAGTGCAAAAAAAAAAGCACTTCAGGGGCCACGAACATGTGTCTATTGTCATATCACATAGTTTTTACTAGGTTTGTGTGTGTATCAAGGTGGCTCACACACCTTGGCAACATCACATTCATTGCCTTTTGCAATGTTTATCTTTGACATTTTGGTAGTTTCTTCCAATGGATGTCCTTTTTGTGCACTAAACTATACCTAGATTTCAACTTTAATTTACTTAGTGTTCTGTGAATGATGGATATTAATAAACTCTATACATTGCTGTCAACTCATATTGTAGCAAATAATATTGTTGAAGGAAAAATCTTCATCAGGGTCCAGTCCAAGCTAAGAATAAACAACATGGAGACTGCTTTAGAAAGAAGGTTGTAGTTTATTGAAGAGCAGAGCCAGACAGAAGCATGGCTCTGGGAAAGCTGAACACATATAGTAGGGAGTGGTGGGTTTTTATACCTTCTTGAGCTTTTGTGTTTGGAGTTGTTCCTGTGGCATGCACTTTGACCTGAGGTTCAGTGTGCCTTTCTGGTATTCTGATGGTGGTAGGTTAATCTTATTATGACCTAAATGTCATATCCTGCTTCCCTGGGGCTGGGGCTGGGATTGATGACTGTGTCCTTTGTTGGACTTTTTGGGGTGAGGGATTGTTAGTTCTAGGGATCTTTGCCTTTCTAATCCCATCAGCTCTAAGCTTCCTGGTGCCAGTCTTTTTGAAAAGATTATCATATCTGCATTTCTACAGAGCTAGTTTCTGCTCTGGGGAGGGAGACTTTGGGCTATTAAGAAAAACTTGGCAGAATATAATATTCTGTCTTTATAATATTCCCAAAAATATTTCTTTCTCTGGGGGAGGGGTGTTGTCTTCCAACAATATTTTAACATGCACTCTTCATTTCAGTTCATTGACATTTATAGCCATTCCATACCTATTTTTGCAAGTAAGGAGAAGTTAAGGGAAGCTTAACATCCATCTATTTCCAGACATTCAAGCTGAGCTAAAGGCAAGGTGTGACGAATCAAGACCACTTGTTAAGTTCCAGCTACTTCATAGGTCTTCTAGTCCCACCCCTTGCTCAAAACAAGAATCTTATACCATCCAAATCAAACAATTACGATTGCAAACATACAGAACACAATATCTGGGGCAATCAATAAAGCATGTCATGCTTTATGTACATATGGATAGATAAATAGACTGGGGCAGCTTCCAATGAAAGCGGGCAATCCTTCAAAAAGATGCTGAACTTTTAAAGCTTCAAGACAATATTGTTCACTCAGAATCCCATGCTTTGCAGAAAGCCTCCTTTAAATGCTTTGCATAAGCAGGAGACGTTTGAGTCAATATTTTCCTGTCTGGTTGATCTGAAGAAGACACTGGATAATCTACAGCTGACCTTGTTCAGCCCATGAGTTAAGTAGGGTCACAATGTGTTAATACTTGGAAGGAGAATCTGTGTGGAATGCCAATACGCCAGGCTAGACTCAAGGAAAAACAAAACAAGACGCAAGAGGTGATAATAGCAAAACTTTTTTGTTTTGTTTCCAAGATATTGACATAGATATGTCCAGGAAATCACCAGGAGTCAAACCTGAATGGAAGAAAACTTAACTTAACTTGGATGATTACATACAAATATATATATTTGTAGGTCTTTGGTTATTCAGGTTTTCTCCCGTGTAAAATTGGAAGTGTCTTGGCGACGTTTCGATGAAGTCCCATTCGTCATTTTTAGGCTGGTGTTTTCGGCTTCGTGCTTCTAGGAGCAATGTGTGATTGTAGCTGTTTCTTCCTTTTAACTGCCAGTAGAGGTATGAATTGATTGGCTGGGAGCTTGGCTGTGTTCTGATTGGGTAGAGGTGTGTTCTGATTGGTTAGGGACTTGGCTGTGCTCTGATTGGGTGGGGGAGTGTTCTGTTTGGGTGGGGGCTTTGTTGTGCTCAGGTTAGTCTGAGTAGCAGGAAGATTAGAGATGGTGAGCTGCATAGCTGTTTGGCTTCGCATTTGTGGTCGTACCTCATTTTCATGGTGGGTGTCAGTTTGCTTCATGTATGGATTGGAGATGTTTAAAGTGGCTAATGATGCAGCTGTGGTCTGGCTTCTGGTTTGTGGTCGTGCCTCATCATCAGTGTGGGTTTGGGTTTGCTTTTTGCGTGGATGTGTGGTGGTGACATCCTGTGTGGTTTTCATGAGTGTGGGCCTGGTGTCATTCTTTGTGTTAGGGACTCATTTGTCAATAAGGGCGGGTTTCCAAATGGCTGGTAGGTGGGAGGCATCATCTCGTTTGTTCATGCTGTGTGGGCGTTTTTCTATCTCGATGGCTTCTCTGATTATTCTGTTATTAAAGTGTTCAGTTTTGGCGATAGTTCTGGTCTTTTTGAAGTCAATTTCATGTCCTGTGGCTTTAAGGTATTGGACCAGGGAAGAAGTTGGTTCCTCTCTTTTGACTGAGTTTTTGTGTTCTTCAATGCGTGCACTTATTCTTCTGTTGGTTTGTCCAATGTATGTAGTGGGGCAAGCAGTACATGGGATTTCATATACTCCTTGATTTTCTAACTCAATTTTGTCTTTAGGGTTTCTTAGGATGGTGGATATTTTTCTGTTTGTGCAGAATGCTGTTTTGATGTTATGTTTGTGGAGGATCTTGCTGATCCTGTCTGTGGTGCCTTTTATGTATGGGAGGAGGGCTTTGCCGTTTTCTTGTTCTCTGTCTTGGATTTTAGTGGGGGTTTCTTTTTGGATTAAGTTGGAAATCTTATTTCTTTGGAATCTGTTGGATGTTAGTACATTAGTGAGAGTGTGCAGTTCTGTTTTTAGGTGTTGTTTGTCAGTTAGGCGTTTGGTTCTGGAGATGAGTGTCTTGGCTACGGAGTTGATCTGTGCTGGGTGGTGGTGTGAGAGTGCCTGCAGATAGCGGTTTGTTTGTGTTTTCTTCTGGTAGATGGTGTGTCCTAGGGAGCCATTGGATTTCTTGTAGACTAAGACATCCAGGAAGGGAAGTTGGTTATTAGCTTCTGTTTCCATGGTGAACTGTATTTCGGGGTGTAGGCTGTTGAGGTGTTTGAGGAAGTTGTCCAGTTTTTCTTTCCCATGTGGCCAGATTTATATATATGTTTGTTTGTTTGTTTATTTATTTATTTATTTATTTATTTATTTATTTATTTATTTATTTATTTATTTATTTATTTATTTTCTTATTTATTTATTTATTTATTTATTTATTTATTTATTTATTTATTTATTTATTTATTTATTTATTTATTTATTTATTTATTTATTTATTTATTTATGTATATGTTTAGCTGCATCTCACTTTGGAATTATCAAAACCAGTTCCTTAGCACACACTGAACCAGGGGTCTTCAAACTTGGCCCTTCTATGACTTGTGGACTTCAACTCCTAGAATTCTTCAGCCAGGCACGCTGGCTGAGGAATTCTGGGAGTTGAAGTCCACAAGTCATAAAAGGGCCAAGTTTGAAGACCCCTGCACTGAACAATTGGAAAATTAAAAATTTACTGGGAAAAGGTCTATATGGAACTGCTGCTGAATGTTGTAGAACACGGACATTCAGAATTAATTTTCTATGGACAGTGCATGAACATTAAAAAAATAAATAATCAGAATATTCCTAACCTTGCATGAAAAATGCCATCAACTTTGCTAAATGTAGTGGCTTTCATTTTCCTCGACAGGACCTTGGTTTTAAAACCCCGTAAAATAAAATTAACCACTGGAAACCATAAAGGGGCCATGTGTATGTATTTCTCCTCTCCCTCTGAATCTCAGGCCATACTTTTGCATTGTAAGATTCTAATTTGCATGAGCATGCAATATCAAACAACTGCCTGTTATATTATTATGCAGTGGTGCTGACTTAATCTCAAGTAAATGGGGAGCCATAACTCTTAGGTGAGAATCTGTGTCAAGGAACCCGTCTTCAATGATATGTAAGTATTAACTCAGTCGAGCATCATTCCCAATCGTTCTTTAGATGCAACCTTTTATACAACACAACCTTATCAAATACCCTTAGGTCTCAAATTCTAAATCGTCTTAGCCATGCTGATTTAATCAGATCCAGTTCACACTCTTAGCCAGTTCCTTTCATAATTTTTCTATTTCCTCAATCATAGCAACATGCTGACTATGACTATGTATAAATGATAGCATGTCCACAATGATAACATAGTCAGAACATAGACTCGTAGAGCTGTAAGGGACCTTGGAGATCTTCTAGTCCAACTCCCTGCTCAAGAGAGAAGACCTTATACCATCCCAGTCAAATGATTATCAACTCTACATTTGAAAACCTCTCAACCATTCATCATATGATTTAGCTACAGATCTTTTATCATCTTTGTTGCTCTTCTCTACTCACCTTCTAAGGTTTCAGATTTTTTTTTTTGCATCATAGTATCATCATACATAGTATTCTAAGTGTGGCCTCACTTGTTGTTGTTAGTTGCGAAGTCACGTCCAACCCATCGTGACCCCATGGACAATGTTCCTCCAGGCCTTCCTGTCCTCTACTATCTTCTGGAGGCCATTTAAGCTCACGCCTATTGCTTCAGTGACTCCATCCAGCCACCTCATTCTCTGTCGTCCCCTTCTTCTATTGCCCTCCATCTTTCCCAGCATTAGGCTCTTCTCCAGTGACTCTTTCTGTCTCATTAGGTGGCCAAAGTACTTGAGTTTCAACTTCAGGATCTGGCCTTCGAAAGAGCAGTTGGGATTGATCTCCTCTAGGACTGACCGGTTTGGGGACTAGCAGGAGTCTTCTCCAGCACCATAGTTCAAAGGCCTCAATTCTTTGGCGCTCAGCCTTTCTTATGGTCCAACTTTCACAGCCATACATTGCAATTGGGAAAACCATGGCCTTGACTATACGCACTTTGGTTGGCAGGGTGACATCTCTGCTTTTTTAGTATGCCATCTAGATTAGCGCAGTATAAAGCAATATGATCACTTCTCATGATCTTTTTAAAATGTTTGTTCTACCTGAAGGAGGAAAAGGGAACCAGATGGTTTACCTGGGGTCTCTTGGTTTTCTTGGAGAATAAAAGATCAATACAATATTACAATAGAATCATATATGTGTTTGTGGGTATTATGGTGTAGGTAAGGACAAATTGATGAGTAATGAATGACCAGATCTGAAGGTTGTTATAAGTAGGTTTTCCAGGCAATACAACCTCTTTTGGATCTAATGAGAAAAAATATCTGGTACCAATTGTGACAATGATTCAGATCATTTATTCATGATACACGTGGGCAAACATCTGTTGTCTTCCCCAGGTTTTCCATTTTCTGATTTTTATTATTATTATTCTGATCTCTACTTATCCACATGTTTGATTTTCAAATATAATAAGGAGCTCCTACATTAAGAGTGGTGTAGGTTAGGAGGGAGACTTTCACTGCCTACTGTGGCCTGAATCATTTTAACAGATCAGGATCAGAACCAAGATGCAGCACATATTAAAGTCATTTTCCTAAGGAGCCACATGATTCACCAGGACTGTTGTGGAGGGCTGATCCATGCAGGCTGGGACACTGTGACCATCATAAATATGAATCAGTTGCCAAGCATCTGAATGTAAATCACAAGACCCTGGAGATGCTGCAACATTTCAGCTGATCAGCGCTTCTTCTGGGCTCATCAGAAGCACCAGGATCAGCACCAAGCTCTAGCTGGAGCTTGGCGCTAATCCTGGCACTTCCACTGAGCCCTGATAGCCCTGAAGAAACAGTGATCCTGGTGCTTCTGCTGAGCCCTGACAGCCCTGCAGCTCCAGCCATCTCTCGCTCAGGCTTGTGCGGCACTGCCACTGGTTCAGCTCATTCCCCTCCCCCACTACCACTTTTCTAGGATGCTCGCATACCACCTGCCAGGTGCCAATGTACCACAGGTGGTACCCGTACCACGGCTTGAAAAGCCCTGGTCTAGACTACAGCCTCAATTCAGATCTGTCCCTCCATTTGTTAAATGTATGGCAGTTAAAAATACTCTAGGACAGAAGAATTTAATTGTTATTCTACTGTTTTGCTTTCCACAATAGGAAAAATTAATAGCAATAGCAAAAGCAATAGCACTTCTTCATACACCATAACATAGTGCTTTACAGCCCTCTTTAAGCAGTTTACAGAGTTAGCATTTTGCCCCTCCCCCCAACAATCCGGGTCCTCATTTTATCGACCTCAGAAGGATGGGAGGCTGAGTCAACCTTCAGCCCAGTAATCATGCACCACTAAAGCTGTTATTAATGGGAACAGTCACTCACAATTATCTAGTCATGACTAATTAATCAAAAAGACTGCAGTGAGCTGAAGGCTGACAAAATTATTTTGTACCCAGCCTCCAAATTATTGCATAAACCAAAGTTGCGCTACAAGTGGTATATGTACATACGTACACTTTCTCCTAGTTTGGCAAGTATATGTCTAAGGGCATGGCTTGTTTGGAATATTAATTTATAAGACTACTTGGAAAGACTGTACTATGAGGAGAAAAGAGTGCAGCTTCACAATATCCAAATGCACATAATGTCATGGTTCCGACAGATGAAACTCTTCAGAGAACTTTAAGGCATTGTTTACCTTAAAGAATCTTTATTTTGAATAGCATAATCGAAGCCAAAAACTGGATTCCCCTCCCCTGAGCACATAGTATCAAAGCACAATTCCCTCCTCCAATTAACAGTCATAAATCACATTCCCCAATTAGCTTGAAGTGGGGGTTCCCCTCCAGTTCTCCAGCCCGCCAATTCCTTATCAGCTCAGGTTGCAATAACCTTGTTTCTCACACTAGGTTTGGTGCTGTTATGTCTAGCTGGACTCTCGTTCACATTCCCCTCCCCCCAGCACCATCTAACTCTAAAAGCAGAAGGTAAAAGATGACTACAATTCCATCTGTTGTCAATGCAAAAACATCCGATTTTTTTTTAGCTAGACACCGAGAGAGAAATGAAGACTATATCTTTATCTGAAATAGTTGCCTAGTTATTTTCCCAACAGACAGGAATGCTTCCTACTTTACTTTCACGCGCAACTGATTGATAACGTTAAATAGTTAATGTACTCTTCTGAAACTTTCCCCTTTTATTCTGCTAGCATAAATTTATCAAATGTTTTGGGGTGTTTTTTTTAAATGTATAGTATCTGAATATTTTTAAATGATTTCTGGAATGTTACATGGTATGGCTGAGATATTTGACTGGACTGGTTGATGGTTTTAATTCTACAGTAGAGATATTAAAACAAAACAATTTCATGTGATCATTTTGAGACTTATTTATTTAATGTAATTCATTAAATTTATTTATTTAAATTAAATTCATTTAATTCACTGCCCCATTTCAAAGAGGGAGTGTGGTGATATAGGATGACATAAATCCAGCAGAAGCCAATTCCAGAAAAAAAAATCAAAACTAGAATGCAATAAAGCAAGAGTACCTTTTTACACGTTATGCAGAACAGCGTAGTCTTTCTGAATTTTTAATTGATGAAGAATTGTACATTTCAGATCATATAAGAGTACGTTGGAAAGTTAACAGGTATAAAGTTATAAGTTTGTGTGTTGTCAAAAATATATCATCTCTTCTCGTTCAACATGAGGAGATTGATTTGAAAGCAGGGATAGTGTTTTATAAACTTTTACACTACAGTTCCCATAATGTTTTGTCACTTGTCATAATGGTGGGTCTGCCGTGTCTTGTGAGATGGGGAGAGATAGAAAAACGCTGGATAAATGAATAAATAATAGTTTTTTATAAAAACATGTTTACTGTACATAATATCTAGAAGTTATCAAGTTGCCTATTCTAATCTGAAGAACATGTGCAGAGTTCTGAAACTGAAAAAAGAAAACAAACAAAAAAACCTTCAGGTAGTATCCTACAGATGACCTCAAAAAAATAAAATAAAATAAAATAAAATCAATTTCTGGAACAGCTAAATAAGGAATCTATCTAATCCTAAATTCTGCTCTTGAGTACAGATCCACAACAGAAATTTAAAACATTTGCCTCCTGACAAGCGATGACAGGCACATTATGATTTAATTCCGTGATCAATATGCTTTCCCAAACCATTTCAGATTCCTCTGCGGAGATTAAAAAATCATTTTGTAAAAATGGTTATGTTGAAGTGGTTTATATGGATTTTTTTCTCCGTCTGCCAATTAAGTCATTTACATTCCCTCGTGACATGCTTCTTCACAGCTGATTGAGCAGAGGGCCTGAATAAGCATAAACCTATCTAATAATTTCACCACCTTCTGCTCAGCGTAGGAGCCAGAGTTAGCAATGATGTTAAGTTTAGCGAACTCTGAGTCATCAGGGTGTCATTCTCGATGTCGCCGGGAAATTAATTGCCAGGCGATGTCTTAACATCACAGATTGACCTATGAAATGAGGCAGACAATGTCCATTGAAGGGCCAAGGATACTGTATTAATTTGTGCAGTTCAGGGTCAAGATACGCCAATGAAAGGCTGGGAAATATACCAATGCACATTTTGCCACGCTGAATTATCCATCTGGTATTCATTGACTGTCTCTGATTCTTGAAGTGATCTTAAACCTTTGGATATAAAAGGGCTGATAGTTGGCTGTAATGCTCTCTCTCTCTCTCTCTCTCTCTCTCTCTCTCTCTCTCTCTCTCTCTCTCTCTCTCTCTCTCTCTCTCTCTCTCTCTCTCTCCCTCTCTCTCTCCCTCTCTCTCCCTCTCTCTCTCTCCCTCTCTCTCCCCCCTCTCTCTCCTTCTCTCTCTCTCTCCCTCTCTCTCCCTCTCTCTCCCTCTCTCTCCCTCTCTCTCTCCCTCCCTCTCTCTCCCTCTCTCTCTCTCCCTCTCTCTCTCTCCCTCTCTCTCTCTCTCTCTCCTTCTCTCTCCCCCTCTCTCTCCCCCTCTCTCTCCCTCTCTCTCTCCCTCTCTCTCCCTCTCCCTCTCCCTCTCTCCCTCTCTCTCTCCCTCTCCCTCTCTCCCTCTCTCTTTCTCCCCCCCAAGGTGTTTTACAAACTCTTGAAGTATGTCATGGTCTTTAAGAAAGCATGTTGGCATATCACAGTTTGATCGGTCAACCCAGGAATGTTTAAGACTTTAGCAGGAAAATCACAGATAAGAAGAGACTGGACAGCCACCTGTCTGAAATAGTATGGGGCAGGGGTCTTCAAACTTGGCCCTTTTATTTTTATTTTTTTATAAAAAGTTTTTTTATTTATAATACAGTTAAAAACAAGGATGGACATAACGTGACATTCCAAAATAAATATTCCTAACAGTTTGTTCCTCTTGGTACATATAATTAATACACAATTCTTGATCTCTGTATAAACATATTCTTCTATACAATACAGTTAAATATATACGGTTATATATAATTCTATCTGAACATTAATTTAAAACCCGAGCAGTTCTCCTTGATTCACACCAGTGATAAAATTTGTCCCAGATCTCGAAATAGTCAATGAGAAAGTCTAGCGGTATTGGTGAGTAGCTAGAATGTTATGCTCGGAGAACTGCAGGTTGAAATCCTCCTATAGCTCTGGATTTCATTGGCGAAGAATTCCACAGCTTTCAAGGCATGGATGGTCTACCTCAGGGGGTCTTCAAAATTGGCCCTTTCATGACTTATGGACTTCAACTCCCAGAATTCCTCAGCCAGGCACGCTGGCTAAGGGATTCTGGGAGTTAAAGTCCACAAGTCATCAAAAGGCCAAGTTTGAAGACCTCTGTCTTAAATCTAACAAACAAAATGGAGGCTGGCTGAGGAATTCTGGGAGCTGAAGTCCACCAGTCATCAAAGGGCCAAGTTTGAAGATCCCCTGGTATAGGGTCTCCTGCTTGAGCAAGGGGTTGGACTAGAAGACCTCCAAGGTCTCTTCCAACTGTGTTGTTCTGTTATTCTGAGTATTGCTGCCTTCCATATTGTTGATTGAAGGAGCTAAGGAGGATAAGAAGGTAGAGTTAGGGTTATGAACTCATAACACGGAGAAAAGGAGCCTGTGTGTATTTGCAGTTCTGCCCTTTTGCAACTCTATGTCACTCCCTCCAGCTTTAACAAATTCAACCATTAAATCTATTTGGTTTACATTTATGAAAGGAGGCCAGAAGCATTTATCAATAAACTGTTCCTGGCTCAAACCATAAGGATTATGCCCCATATGTCTGAACAAAGGAAATTTTGGTCTACCAAGGCAAATATTCCTGATTTCCCTTTTGAAGTCTCGATGAATGGGATAAAGTTGCGGTTTTGTTTTATAGGGAAAGACCTTAAGCAGTGGGGGGAAAGAGTCTCTTGTGCCTTGGATGTTGATATTCCTGAAATTTAAAATTATTCGAAACACTAGGAGTTAAAGTTCATGTCGCTGACATTTTTTGAGAGGGCTTTAAACCCTGAAAGAGCCAAAAAGGATGAAACAGTAATCTCAGCACAGAGTGTGTGGTTCTCCACAGCCCATAAATAATGCATTCCCTTCTCTACTTATGCTGTAATTACACATGACATATGGCATATGTTGTTTCTGAAAATCTAGGTGGCTTCTACTTTTTTGCGAAGAAAAAACAGGGGTAATAAATATGAAGGGGATCCTTATTTCAAAGGATCTTTCCCCATATATAATATTCCTACGATGGCCTTGCATTAGCTTGGGTGGAAAAAAGGGGACATATTAAAGTTTCCTTCAACTCCAGGCCAGCTCTTGGTGAATTCATGGACACATTGTCAATGCTGCTAATATTGGATATTCTTGCCTTGACAAAATATGCAGAACTGTCTGGTATTTTTAGAGTTAATTTAGATGATGCTGGGAGGGGAGGAGAAAGAATGTGTGTAGAGAGTAATTACCCGGGCTTCAGAACGGAAGTGAATCTTTGCCCCCCCCAGGCTGATTGTAAAATGTGATTTATGACAGCAAAATAAGGGAGGGATAATGCTAGCAAAATAACTGCTCAGGGGAGGAGATTTCAGATCTTGGCATCCCATTCATGGCGTGCCGACATTCTGTTACACAAAAATAAAGACTCTTTAGAATAAACAATGCCTGGAAGTTCTTTGAAGTGTTTCATTAATCAGAATCTTGACACACATCTGTGGAGATATCATCTAGAGCAGGGGTCCCTGACCCCCTTGGATCCGGGCCATGTGAGTAGCAGGCCCGTGTGCACGCAAGGTGAACTGCAAGGGTGCTTGTGTGGGCCGGCCTGCCATTGGTGCGGCCTGGTTCCCCTCTCTCCCGCAGCCGGGTCACCAAGCCACAAAGATTGAGGACCACTGGCCTATCTGGAAGCAGGCTGCACCAGTGGTGGGCCGGCACGTGTGTACACACACAGCCCAGCTCAATTTGCTCAAGTCGAGCTGTGCATGTGCACCTGTGTGCTGGCCCACTCCTCGTGAAGCCTCGTTCCCCTCTCCCCTCCTCAAGCCAGGCCACCAAGGTACAAAGGCTGGGGACCACGGATCTAGAGTCAAAGATCTAGATCCCTTTGTCTGAAATGGTATAGGGACTGGACTCCTGCCTGAGCAGTGGGTTGGACTAGATGGCCTCCAAGGTCCTTTCCAACTTTATCATTATTATATTATTATTATTATATTATGTGAAATGGTTCGGGATGAAATTCTAATCCAAAGTGCTTAAAATAAATATTTACTTTAAGGAGATTATTCTCTAGACAGCAAATAAGTAACAGAATTATAAAGTGTTCAAGTTTGCCTAGAGCACCGATTTTACTTTCCAGTTTGACTAGGGAAAGGGTTTTATTTTTTTACATTTTGTCATTAAAAAAACAACCTCTGAATAGTAAATATTACTATTTATGCCATTTCCCAAAGAATTAAATGTATTTTTAACTGTTCCTGATTTAAAAAGAGACAGCGACAAACAGAGAGAAGACAATATCACAAGGCTACAACATTACCTTTCCTTTAAATATATTTCTTTTAGGATAATTCTGTAGATGTTGACTTGATGCAGCAAAAGCCTAGTTTTTCTCTTTCCTATTATTAAAAACTCTCTGTTTGCATATTCTTTTTTTTAGAGTTTCATTTGCTTCCATTTCCAGACAGCAGTTCAATCAAATGGAATAAAAAGCTATCAAAGATTCACTTCAGATTGTATGACTTTTCTTCCACCTACATCGATTTTACTCATTTCCACATGATCACATAATCATCTTCTTAGATTTTCTTCTTATAGTAGTTTCAAATATTGCTCTATTTGCAAAGTCATTTAGGATTGTTTAAAAACACTGATGTGCATCAGCACAGAGAGAAAGAGAGAGGGAGAAAGAGAGAGAGGGAGAAAGAGAGAGAGGGAGAAAGAGAGAGAGAAAAAATAATTTATTGTGAGAATATTAAACAATAATACAACTATACGCTGCAAGAAGAGTTGCTGATTGAATCAAGGCTTTGAACATATCTGTGTCGCATCCATGACAATATTTTGTTGGTTGATATTCATGAATCTGAATCCAAATACTTCATACTATTATCCATACAGCTGCAAAACCTAAAAGATGTTCCTTTCCCAAATATCAATTCAAATTTAAGATCATCGTGAAGATGACGTGGGTAAGAATATGAAGCCCATGTCTTTAGGTTTCAACTAACTGGAGAGGTCAACATGAGAGAGTGTGGAAAATATTTTAGGGCAGCGGTTCTCCACCTGTGGGTCGCGACCCCATTTGGGGTCGAACAACCATTTCATGGGGGTCGCCAAACACCGCAGACCGCCATTTATTTTTTTTTGGTCGGCCATTTTTTTGGGTCGGCCATTTTTTCCCTTTGCGATGTGGGCCATCGCGCCGCGCATGCGCGATGCAGGCCCACCATTTTTTTTTGGTCGTCCATTTTTTTTGGTCGGCCATTTTTTTTTGGTCGTCCATTTTTCCCCCTTTGCAATGCGGGCCATCGCGCCGTGCATGCGCAATGCAGGCCGTCGTGCTGCGCATGCGCGATGCAGGCCGTCGTGCCATGCAGCGCGGGCTGGGGTCGAGCCCTGGAAAAGGTTGAGAACCGCTGTTTTAGGGTGTCTAGGGATCTTTAATCTGATCATGTTAGGAGAGAGAGAGAGAGAGAGAGAGAAACAAAGAAACAAAGAAACAAAGAAACAAAGAAACAAAGAAACAAAGAAACAAAGAAACAAAGAAACAAAGAAACAAAGAAACAAAGAAACAAAGAAACAAAGAAACAAAGAAACAAAGAAACAAAGAAACAAAGAAACAAAGAAAGAGAAATACACAGAGACACATATGTACTATATACTGTAGTCGGAGATGTATAGGTTTTGTTTTTTTTTAGAAAATCTACCAACCTCTTCTACTCATCTAATAATAATAATAATAATAATAATAATAATAATAATAATAACAATAATAATAACAATAACAATAACAATAACAATAACAATAACAATAATAATAATAGTAATAATAATAATAATAATAATAATAATAATAGTAATAATAATAGTAATAATAATAGTAATAATAATAGTAATAATAATAATAGTAATAATAATAGTAATAGTTGGAAGGGACCTTGGAGGTAATCTAATCCAACCCCCTGCTCAGGCAGGAAACCCTATACCATTTCAGACAAATGGCTGTCCAGTCTCTTCTTAAAAACTTCCAGTGTTGGAGCATTCTCAGCTAGCTGGAGAGAACCAGCTAGACCCAAGGAGAAATTTCCTGAACAATTAATCAATGGAACGACTTGTCCCAAGAAATTGAGGGTGCTCCATCACTGGAGGTTCTAAAGCAGATTATTGGACAACCATTTGTCTGAAATGGTACAGGGGGTGGGACTGGGAGACCTCCAAGATCCCTTCTAACTCTGTTATTCTGTTAAATAAATTTCCCTTCTTTTACCGTTATCTAATCACTGCGTAGCTCAGACTCCTGTTCTCAAGAATGCACATACTGAGAGGTGTTTCTCTCTGCCCTTCATTCACAGCTGAGGGGAGAAAACAGCAAACAAAGCTTAAACTTCATTTCCACCCTACTTGAGATTAGCAAGATTTAAACAAGAGCCACAAAGGGACTCTTACTTTTTGTATCATCAAAATCTAATTCCACATTAAACAAAATGAAGCTTAACAGGTTGATGGGGAGCCTTGCCTCTTGACAATTCATCAATATATAACTCTCGCCAACTCAAATATATCCTGGAAAGGCATTGTATCAGTTTCTTGACATTTTCAGAGCTCATGTCTACAGAATAATAATGAATCATTGTCACTAGAATGTAATGGCAATGACAAATTTCAGCATTCCCTCTCACTCCTTTGAGATAAACCAACTTTTCTATAATAATGTTCTCATTCCTTCTGCACTTCTGCTCTGGATCTTTCAGTTTTTATTCTTCCCAAATTGTTGTTGTTATTATTATCTAAATGAGATGCATTTTTGCCAAACTTTTAGTACATCATTGTTTTGATTTGTCACACACTCAGCCAGATGTTCAGATTGAATTTGCATTTTGTCCCCTTCTAGAGTCTGTCCCAATGACCTGGGATAGGCAGATGTTGATATTCGGTTTTATGTCTTAGGACTTGTTGTTAGGACTAAAAAGTTTATCAGTAGAGAACAATGAACATGCTCTATATTAATATTCTTTGAAGGAAAGCTTTTTAGACAGTAGACATTGTACATAATTTTAAAATAAATAGCTCTTGTGCTAAGCTTGTATTATTTTTTGGGAATTTTGTATTTCAGAGTTTCTCTATCTTTCCATATGACTTCATTATTGTTATTGTTGTTGTTATTTTTGTTCATTGCACAGTCAGCCACAATGTTCAGACTGGGTTTGGCATTTTTGCCCATCCATTGAATTTTTCCCAAGGACCTGGGATAGGCAGATCTGAATGTTCGATAGTATTAAATGTCTTGTCGCAAGATGGACAGGGCACCTTTTGCAATTGACTGATGGTGAATTTCTCAATATCAGTGGTGTTCAAGAGGTGCTCCAGATGTTTTAGGATTGCACCCAAGGAACCTATTACTATTGGTTACTACCTTTGTTTTCTTTTGCCACAGATGTTCTATTTCTATTTGTAGGTCTTTGCATTTTGTGGTTTTTCTCCACGTCTTTCACTTCTATCCTGCTTTCTCCAGATACTACTACTATTTCTCCTCCTCCTCCTCCTCCTCCTCCTTCTTATTCATCTTCATCTTCATCTCCTCCTCCTCCTCCTCCTTTCTCTCCTCCTTCCTCCTTACTCTCCTCCTTCCTCCTCCTCCTCTTCCCCCCTCTCCTTCTCCCTTTGATATTTTATATTTTGGGCTTCTTTTTTGAATGATTATACAAATGGAAAGAGGGGAGATATAGATTTAAATAAAAATGAAAACCATTGATTGCTGTCAGAATCATCAAGAATTCACCATAGTTCAGAAAGCTGATCCATTTGAAATCCTTTTAAAGCTCACATTGTAAGCCATTTGCATTTTCCTGCTTGTTCGTAGAAAGTGATGCGATAGAATTTATTAATATTATTGCAAGCAAAACCGTTTCTGCTTTAAACCTTAATGTAATTTTACCGCTGGAAATGTTTCATTGTGTTTAACACATTTATATCTATATTTTATTATTATGCCTTTGTAATATTGCCTTTATCTTGTGAGATGCCTTCAGCAAGGTAGTTCACAGAAATAAAATAAACAGCAATAGATTTCAAAGTGTGTGCAAGGGGGTGGTGGAGTTAGAGACAATGACAGTTTTTCTCTAAGGAATTAAGATTCAGAAAGGTTGACCACTCGCCATGAGGAGACGTTTGTTGTGAAGGTTTCCTCTTGAGAAATATCGCTAAAATAATGTAAAAACTCCAATTCTTCCGTTGTTATGCCAATTACAATTTGTCTTGAGGGAAATGTACCTCTTTCCTCAAATCTATTGACACTCTTTCTTTCTTTTAGATGATATCTGGTGACAATTAGAGTTGAAAGGAACTAAGAATTCTGAGAAATGATGATAATGAGCAGTAACCTCTGGAGAAGAAATTTTCCCAATATTATCTAAGACATTTTATTTTCTCTTTATGAGAGAAGACTGGTGAACAGAAACAGATAAGATGTTACAGAACAGCTCTTCACTGGATTTTGCAGAAAAATGTCGGGGCAGGGGATGCTAAATGTTAGCAATTGCTAATGAAGTGAAAAACATAGTCCCATGAACGGAATATTCTGAGGTAAATCGGAATATTCTAACTTTCTCCTGGACGGTGTCTTTCCCACCCTTTCAAAGTTAGTCTAAAGCTTTCAAGATATAAAACTTCCAAAACAGGAAATATATATTATTTTTTGTCATTCACATTTCATTTCCTCCCTCTTTTTGCATCTTTTCCTTTAACGATTCTTTCCCACCATTTCTTTGATATTAGTGTAATTCTTGTCCCAAGGCAAATTGGTTGTGGAGAATTGGTGGCAGTGGGGGGCAGGTGGGGACAGAGCAGGGGCAGGGCAGGGGGGTAGAGTGGGGATGGGGCAGGGGGCAGTTTTTGGGCACTCGGTCTCTAAAAGGTTTGCTATCACTGTTCTAAACCTTTCTGGATCTTCTAGACTGGCCTAAGAATAATGTGCTTTTCACACCCCTTCTAATTTGTTGTTGTTAGTTGTGAAGTCGTGTCCGACCCATCGCGACCCGATGGACAAAGCTTCTCCAGGCCTTCCTGTCCTCTACCATCACCTGGAGTCCTCTACCATCTTCTGGAGTCCACGCCTACTGCTTCAGTGACTCCATCCAGCCATCTCTTCTAATTAGTGATTAATAAATTAACAAACGCAATTAATAAATTAACAAAGTGAATTTCACACACTTTGCATTGCTTTAAGAACACTGCGAAATGAGGGCGAGCTAGCAGCCTGTGTTGTGCTCCACAGTTCTGTGTTCATATTCTATTGTAAAACTCTTTTGAGGGCTTCTATTGTCACTTCCGTGTGTGAAGATTTCCCCTGCCTTTTTCTCACACATGTCACAAGGTCCTGTGTGTACCCCGCTTGCCCTTCCAGGAAATTAAAGCTTAAAAGGCAAATAGGACACGCATAGGATCCCCATTTGCTAGCAACATTCAAAGAAAATGTGGGGCGCTAGTGAAAACTCGAGAAAACCAAAAGTAGCATTTGGATCTGCCTAATCTTGTTTGAAATTGGAAGTTAAGTGGCATCAGAGTTCTTTTTTTTTCAATATTTTTTATTAATTTTTTCCCCGTCAATATATGTTAATTTTTCCAATCAACAAGTTGTCTGAAATTTGCTAAACTAATACATGTTCAATTCCTAATCCTTCCTTCTTTTCTCTAACCAAGAATAAAATAAATTCCAAATGTGATAATAGTCTGTATCTTCTTTGTCTTTCAGCCTCATAGTTAATCTGTCCATCTCTGCACATTCCAAAATCTTCCTGATTATTTCTTCCTCTGATGGCAATCCTTCATTCTTCCAATATTGTGCAAAAATTATTCTTGCTGCTGTGGTAATATGTAGGGTTAAATATAATTTCTGTTTATTAGTCTTTTCAGACATGATGCCTAATAAGAAAAGTTCAGGTTTAAAATCCACTTGTTCATCCAATATTTTTTCTAACCACATATGTATATTTTTTCCAATAAGCCTTTGCCTTCCCGCATGTCCACCAAATATGATAATACGTGCCTATATTATGTTTACATTTCCAACATCTATCTGACATATTTTTAAACATTTTTGCTAATCTTGCTGGTGAAGGTGCCATCTATAAAACATTTGTATGAAGTTGACATTGTTAATTTATAATTTCTCTCCCATAACATTTGCCATTTTTCTAATTCTATGTTATAACCAAAAAATGTTGCCCATCTTATCATTGTTTCTTTCACTTGTTCACTTTCCATATCTAAAATTAACAAAAAATTATACATTTTCTTAATCAATTTCTCATCTGAGGTTAACAAAATCTTATCAAACACAGTTTGATCCTTATAAAATCCATACATTTTTACATCTTTTTCGTATCTATTTAGTATCTGTAAATGTGCCCACCAGGATAGATTAATTCCTAAATTTTCCAATTCTTGTTTAGATTTTAATTTCCCATGAATATCTAAGATATCTTTATATGCCCATACTTTCTCAAAATCCACTAGATTCGGATGTATAAATGCCTCCATCGTTGACAACCACCCTGGAATTTTAAGATATATTTTAGCTTTAATTTTTTCCCATACTGTTAATAAGGCATTTCTTATAAAATGATTTTGAAAATACTTATGGACTCTGTTTTTCCCATACCATAAAAAAGCATGCCACCCCAATTGTAAGTCATGTCCTTCTAAATACAATAACCTTTTATTTATTCCACTCTTTCACCCATGTTAACACCGATGCTTGATAGTACAATGTCCATTCCGGCAGCCCGAAACCTCAATTTTCCTTAGCATCTTGTAATGTTTTCATCTTAATTCTAGCTTTTTTCCCCGACATCAGAGTTCTTAATAGGTACTATTTGGATTGACTGGGTCTTGTCTCCAAGGAGACTTTACTATTGTGGACTCCTAAATGGGTGCTCTCTAGAAAGTCATTGAACTTCATTTAGAAGGAACATTTGAAGAAGTTCATGCGAAGCAACACCAACGACAAAATCAGTGGAGAAGCTAAAGTGTTCTTTCTCGCATTAGCTAAATTGATCAGAAGGAAATGAGAAACAATAGGGAACCCACGTACGTTTAGAAACTAAGGTACTACTGTCTTTAAATCAGGGGGTATCTCCAAGCATGGCAACTTTAAGCCTTTTGGACTTCAACTCCCATGGCTGGCTGAGAAATTCTGGGACTTAAAATCCACAAGTCTTAAAGTTGCTAAGTTTGGAGCCCCCCTGCTTTAAATCATAAAACACAGCTACCATTTCACTCAAACTTGGTTATTACTTTTTGTAAGACATTGTTGCTGCTGTTGTTGTTTTTTTTCTTGTTGTTGTTAGTTGCAAAATCATGTCTGACCCATCGTGACCCCTGGGCAACATTCCTCCAGGCCTTCCTGTCCTCTACCATCTTCTGGAGTCCATTTAAGCTCACGCCTGCTGCTTCAGTGACTCCATCCAGCCACCTCATTCTCTGTCGTCCCTTTCTTCTATTTTTGTAAGATTATCATGCATTATTGGAACCAGTTGGCACTCATTTGGCCTTTCTTTTTTTCTTTTTTATAAAGTTTCATTGATTGTTATTTTTTTAACAGAATTCAACAGTAATCACTCAACAAAAAACGTGTTGTCTGAGTACCTTATTCACTAATACAAAATTAAATTCCTAATCCCTAAATCTTTTCTCTAACCATTGATAAAATAGGTCCTAAGTTTGAAAATATTCTGTTTCTTCTTTTTTTCTTTCCTCCTTAAAGCAAGTCTGTCCATTTCCGCACAGTCTAGTAAATTTTTTTTCAATTATTTCTTCTTCTGGTGGTGTTTCTTCGTTCTTCCAGTATTGTGCAAATATAATTCTTGCCGCTGTTATCACATGTAAAATCAAGTATGTACTATACCCAAGATTCATTCAGTTGGGGAAAGTAATAACCTATAAAATCATACTAGACAAGAGAGGAGAATTAAAATCGAGGAAGAATCTCCAAGATGCAGGGATAGAATTAGAATGGCGGGCATACCTCCAACTACAAGCAAGATATAGGCAAGATAAAAAAAGAGTGGGGTATAAAGATAGAACCGACAGAACTAGATAAAATTATGTTAGGTCCCGAGGATAAAATGATTAGAAAAGATATATCATTTTCTTTTAGATCAGACAATGTATGAAGAACAGGTTAAGGAGACCATGTTAATTTGGAGTAGGGATTCTGGTTTCAGTATCGACCTGCATATTTGGCAAGAACTGTGGGAAAGAAATAGGAAACTCACCTTAGCTACCTCATATAAGGAAAATCTTTACAAGATGTTTTATACATGGCATTTCCCACCTGCAAGGCTAGCCAAAATGGGTTCAAACATCTCACCCTTATGCTGGAAATGTAAAACAGCAATAGGATCATATTACCATATGTGGTGGGAATGCCCAAAGTCTCGTGAGTATTGGCACAGGACACGAAACTGGTTGAGGGATATATTATCGCTGGACTTAGAGTTAATACCGGAACTCTTCTTGTTGGGAATAATGACAGAAAAATACGACAAGGGAACAATCTACCTGCTGCTACACATCCTGACTGCAGCTAGGCTCGCTTTTGCGCAAAGATGGAAGAGCAAGGAAATTCCCACAGAGGAAGAGTTAATACATAAAATATTAGCATGTGCGGAAATGGACAGGCTCACAATGATATTAAAAGATAAATGTGGATCAGTTTATTACGAAACCTGGGATAAATTTTACCGCTGGAGCAATTCGAAGAGGACGGTTGGGATTAAGGATGAATGTTAAGATAGAAATTTATTTATTTATTTGACTTATATGCCGCCCTTCTCCCAAGACTCAGGGCGGCTCACAGCAAAAATACAAGTACAAAAATATAGTATAAATCAATTAAAATACTAATTTACAATGTAAAAACTATAAAACTATTTCCACTCATACAACATACAGTCACAATCAGAGGCCCAGGGGCAGAGCACAGCTCATACACCCCAAGCCTGTCGGCATAAGTGCGTCTTTAACAATTTCCGGAAAGCTAGGAGGGAGGAAGCAGTACGAACCTCTGAGGGAAGTTGGTTCCAGAGGGCTGGGGCAGCAACAGAGAAGGCCCTAACACTAGGCCCCGCCAGATGACATTGTCTAACAGATTGGACCTGTAGGAGGCCAACCCTATATGCCCTAACCGGTCGCTGGGATTCATGGGGCAGAAGATGGTCCCGCAAGTATCCTGGTCCATTGCCATAAAGGGCTTTATAGGTCATAACCAACACTTTGAATTGTGTTCGGAGACCAATTGATAGCCAGTGCAGCTCATGGAGGGCTGGAGTGATATGAGCATGTCTTGGGAGACCCAAGATGGCTCACGCGGCTGCATTCTGGACTACTTGTAGTCTCCGGACATTCTTCAAAGGTTGCCCCATGTAGAGAGCATTACAGTACTTAAAGAATATGTGTTCTTTAAGTATTGTATATAAATCTTAGATGTATATGTAGAGATGAAGAATTGATTGTAAAAAGTGGAATAATCTGATAAGAATGTATATACTGGAATGTCACATTAAATCCAATGTTTGTTTGTTTTTAACTGTATTATAAATAAAATTTGTAATAAATAAATAAATAAAATCAAGTACTGTATGTACTTTGCTTATCAAGTTTTTCTGGCATTATACCTAGTAAATATATATATATATATATTACTAGATTTGGCTTTTCCTCTTCCTTATGATAAACAATTCCCCAGATAATTTTGAATCTTTTGTAACTTTGAATCTTGGATAATTTTAATCTATTTTTTTATATTTACAAATGTTTTTATATTTCTATCTTTTTACTACATTGTAAGCTCCCTAGTGTCACTGCGAATGGCAAGATGGGTGGCCTATAAATTTAATCAATAAAATAAATATTAAACCACACTATTCTCATTGCAAACTGAACATTTCCTTATGTTACATGTTCTTTGCTTGGGTTCAACTGCCTGCTAACATTTGCAAAACAAATGTCCTAACCAATACTTTTAGAATAGAATTTTTCCCCACTTTCCAAATCTTTCAAAAACTTGACTGATTTTATTTTGGTCCAAGGAATCTTAGAGTCCTAGTGGACAATCACTTAAATATGAGCCAGCAGTGTGCAGCAGTGGCCAAAAAATATATGCAATCCTAGGTTGCATTAACAGAGAGATAGAATCAAGATCACATGAAGTATTAGTATTGCTTTATAAAGCTGTAGTAAGACCATACTTAAAATACTACATCCAGTTTTGGTCATCATATTATAAAAAAAGATGTAGAGGTTCTGGAAAGAGTGCAGAAAAGAGCAACAAAGATGAGTAAGGGGTTGGATGGAGACTAAAACCTATGAAGAACAGTTGCAGGAATTGGGTTTCACCAGTCTAGTGAAAAGAAGAAGTAGGGTTGACATGATAGCAATGTTCCCATATGATTTGAGGGGCTGCTACAAAGAAAAAGAGGTCAACCTATTTTCCAAAGCACCAGAATATAAGATGAGAAATAATGGATGGAAACCAGTCAAGGAGAGAAGCAACCTAGAACTGAGGAGAAACTTCCTAACACTGAGAACAATTAACCAGTGGAACAACCTGCCTCCAGAAGCTCTGAATGGAGCACCTCCCTTATGAAACCAGATTGCAACGCCTTGGTCTCTTCAGCCTTGAAAGACGGCGTTTAAGGGATGACTTGATCGAAGTGTATAAAATCATGCATGGGATAGAAAGGGTGGATAGAGAAAAATTCTTTTCTCTATCACACAATACCAGGACAAGGGGGCACTCCCTAAAGCTCATAGCTAAGAAAGTGAGGACAAATAAAGGGAAATATTTCTTCACCCAGAGGGTCGTTGATTTATGGAATTCACTTCCAGAAGGGGTTGTGACAGCTGTCAGCCTTGACAGCTTCAAGACAGGGCTAGATAGATTCATGGATGCCAAGTGTATCGATGGTTATTAAAATGGATGTCCATGTGCCGCCTCTATGTTGGTTGAGGCAGGCAGGATTCCCTTGAGTACCATTTGTTGGGGGTAAAGGGAAAGGGAGGGTTTTGCCTTCTCTTTCTGCTCAAGATCCCCATGTACAATTGGTGGGCCACTGTGTGACACAGAATGCTGGACTCGATGGGCTTTGGCCTGATTCAGCATGGCTCTTCTTATGTTCTTATGTTCTTATGTTCTCCAACACTGGAAGTTTTTAAGAAGAGACTGGACAGCCATTTGTCTGAAATGGTATAGGGTGTCCTGCCTGAGCAGGGGGTTGGATTAGATGAACTCCAAGCTCAGAGAACACTAAGGATCTGTTCTTCTTCTTCTTCTTCTTCTTCTTCTTCTTCTTCTTCTTCTTCTTCTTCTTCTTCTTCTTCTTCTTCTTCTTCTTCTTCTTCTTCTTCTTCTTCTTCTTCTTCTTCTTCTTCTTCTTCTTCTTCTTCTTCTTCTTCTTCTTCTTCTTCTTCTTCTTCTTCTTCTTCCCCTTCTCCTTCTCCTTCCCCTTCTCCTTCTCCTTCTTCTTCTTCTTCTTCTTCTTCTTCTTCTTCTTCTTCTTCTTCTTCTTCTTCTTCTTCTTCTTCTTCTTCTTCTTCTTCTTCTTCTTCTTCTTCTTCTTCTTCTTCTTCTTCTTCTTCTTCTTCTTCTTCTTCTTCTTCTTCTTCTTCTTCTTCTTCTTCTTCCCCTTCTCCTTCTTCCCCTTCTCCTTCTTCTCTCCCTTCTCTTCCTGGATGCTATCTACTCCTCCTCCTCCTCATTATAAGTTTTGGGTGCTCCATAATTGGAGACTGGATAGCTACTTGTCTTCAATAGTATAGGGTCTCCTCCTTGAGCAGGACTTTGGATTAGATTTCCAATGTCCCTTCCAACATTCTGTTATTCTGTTATTATTCTGTTAACTCAATCTTAGTAACACAGAATAGCTTTGAGATTTAAGACCATCTGATTCTGGGAACTTATGCCTTGCCGTCGATGGGATTTTATTACCACAAGAGAATTGGCATTTGAGGACTTTTGCAGAGTTGCGTCTCAATTGTGTGCTTTTCTGGATTGAGAGGGTTTGTCTAGTCACCGGTGTCCGAATCAAATTATTTTGCAAAATTTTGAAAACTAGAGATTTCAATGGGCAATTTCAATGCTGCTCTATGGATTCAGTCAGTGCAAATATGGTAACCGTATAATCACCTACTTGAAAGAAATTTTTAATCCACTTTTTTATTGGGACAATGGCCATGCAATCATTTTTTAAAAGATATTGTTTTAAGGAATGACAACTCTGCACCATTTCTTCTGCTTAAAGCACAGCTTACTTGCGAGGATATTTTACCAACAGTGTGTTTTTCTAATTAGGATCTGAATCTCTTTTACTAATCTCATATACTAATGGTATGAAGATGGTCATTGTTATTCACTGTATGATTGCACCCCTTGGAGTAATTTGAAGAGTACAGATGTAGCCAAATGATTAGCAGGGTCTTAATAATCTAATGCCTAATACATTTCTGCCAAGGTTAACACAATAATATGATGTAATTCACTGTAGTGAATGGCTGCAATTAAGCATTGCTGTAACCAGATTTCCCTCCATTTAAGTAAAAATCAAGAGTGAAAAACAGATTCTGACCTTGAAGGTGGCTCAAAGGGATTGCTCATTTTTTCCCATCCAGTGTCAACAACTTCTCTCTCTCTCTCTCTCTCTCTCTCTCTCTCTCTCTCTCTCTCTCTCTCTCTCTCTCTCTCTCTCTCTCTCTCTCTCTCTCTCTCTCTCTCTCTCTCTCTCTCTCTCTCTCTCGGCTTGGCTGCTGCCATTAAAATTAAATCAGATCACTAGACATTATGACAGCAGAGTTCAATTTCCTATATAAAATTCATTCAGGACTCCTTCTGTCTTGCAGATTATTGGCACCGTTTCAGCAACAGCCATTAGCCAGGAATCTACCGCAAAGGTGGAGAATTCAAAGTTCTTTAAAAGCTCTATTGCAGCTCCATCAGAACATACAGGTAGGATGCTCAAGCCTATCAAATCTGAGCTGGAAAATTTTGGAACACTAAATGGATTGTTTGTCACAGTGAAATGGGTGGCATATAAATCATTTATTTTATTTATTTTATTTATAAAAGAAATAATTTATTGAATGGATTAATGGCCAATCTTATCACAAGGTATTTCTGGGTGGTTTACAATATTAAAAAGATAAAATTTTGCAAAACCTATACATGATACACAAAAAAATTAGATAAATGATAGATAGATGATGATGGACAGACAGACAGACAGACAAGCAGACATGGATAGATAGATAGATAGATAGATTGATAGACAGACAGACAGACAGACAGACAGACAGACAGACAGACAGACAGACAGACAGACAGACAGACAGACAGACAGACAGACAGATAGATAGATAGATAGATAGATAGATAGATAGATAGATAGATAGATAGATAGATAGATACATACATACAATGGTGGGATTCAGCCAGTTCGCACCGGTTCAGGAGAACCGGTAGCTAAATTTATCTGAATTCGGAGAACCGGCTGGCTTCCAGAAATCCAGTCTAGGCCTTGGAGGCCTGGAGGAGGCCTCCCAGGCCTAGAGCAGTCCACCGGAAGTGCAAGGATACCACTTCTGGAAGTCTGTTCTAGGCCTCAGAGGCCTAAAGGAGGCATCAGAGACCTGGAGGAGGCCTCCCAGGCCTAGAGCAGTCCACCGGAAGTGCAAGGATACCACTTCTGGAAGTCCGTTCTATGCCTCAGAGGCCTAGAGGAGGCATCAGAGACCTGGAGGAGGCCTCCCAGGCCTAGAGCAGTCCACCGGAAGTGCAAGGATACCACTTCTGGAAGTCCGCTGTAGGTCTCAGAGGTGTAGAGGAGGCATCAGAGGCCTGGAGGAGGCCTCCCAGGCCTAGAGCAGTCCACCGGAAGTGCAAGGATACCACTTCTGGAAGTCCGTTCTATGCCTCAGAGGCCTAGAGGAGGCATCAGAGACCTGGAGGAGGCCTCCCAGGCCTAGAGTAGTCCACCGGAAGTGCAAGGATACCACTTCTGGAAGTCCGTTCTAGGCCTCAGAGGCCTAGAGGAGGAATCAGAGACCTGGAGGAGGCCTCCCAGGCCTAGAGCAGTCCACCGGAAGTGCAAGGATACCACTTCTGGAAGTCTGTTCTAGGCCTCAGAGGCCTAAAGGAGGCATCAGAGACCTGGAGGAGGCCTCCCAGGCCTAGAGCAGTCCACCGGAAGTGCAAGGATACCACTTCTGGAAGTCCGTTCTATGCCTCAGAGGCCTAGAGGAGGCATCAGAGACCTGGAGGAGGCCTCCCAGGCCTAGAGCAGTCCACCGGAAGTGCAAGGATACCACTTCTGGAAGTCCGCTGTAGGTCTCAGAGGTGTAGAGGAGGCATCAGAGGCCTGGAGGAGGCCTCCCAGGCCTAGAGCAGTCCACCGGAAGTGCAAGGATACCACTTCTGGAAGTCCGTTCTATGCCTCAGAGGCCTAGAGGAGGCATCAGAGACCTGGAGGAGGCCTCCCAGGCCTAGAGTAGTCCACCGGAAGTGCAAGGATACCACTTCTGGAAGTCCGTTCTAGGCCTCAGAGGCCTAGAGGAGGAATCAGAGACCTGGAGGAGGCCTCCCAGGCCTAGAGCAGTCCACCGGAAGTGCAAGGATACCACTGCTGGAAGTCCGCTGTAGGTCTCAGAGGTGTAGAGGAGGCATCAGAGGCCTGGAGGAGGCCTCCCAGGCCTAGAGCAGTCCACCGGAAGTGCAAGGATACCACTTCTGGAAGTCCGTTCTAGGCCTCAGAGGCGTAGAGGAGGCATCAGAGGCCTGGAGGAGGCCTTCCAGGCCTAGAGCAGTCCACCGGAAGTGCAAGGATACCACTTCTGGAAGTCCATTCTAGGCCTCAGAGGCGTAGAGGAGGCATCAGAGGCCTGGAGGAGGCCTTCCAGGCCTAGAGCAGTCCACCGGAAGTGCAAGGATACCACTTCTAGAAGTCCGCTGTAGGTCTCAGAGGTGTAGAGGAGGCATCAGAGGCCTGGAGGAGGCCTTCCAGGCCTAGAGCAGTCCACCGGAAGTGCAAGGATACCACTTCTAGAAGTCCGCTGTAGGTCTCAGAGGTGTAGAGGAGGCATCAGAGGCCTGGAGGAGGCCTTCCAGGCCTAGAGCAGTCCACCGGAAGTGCAAGGATACCACTTCTAGAAGTCCGCTGTAGGTCTCAGAGGTGTAGAGGAGGCATCAGAGGCCTGGAGGAGGCCTCCCAGGCCTAGAGCAGCCCACTGGAAATGTGTGGGTGCTTCCTCTCAATGTGTATACATATATAACACATTTAAAACATACTATATGCAACATATGTATAGACTTACTCCCTTACACATAAGTAACATATAAATGTTATTCACTGTCCATCTTGAATACATACATACATTTAGAGTTTGGAATGCAGCTTTTCATTTTATATACGCAGTACAGTACATCTTGATGCAGCCCAGCATTTTAAATTTCACTCATGGGCTAAAACCTTAATGTTACCAACTGCAAGTAAGAGTGGCTTAATAAATCTCCACCTATTTTTCTCCCTAATGACTTTTAACTGGTATTAAGCGATGTATTTACCCATACCGAAAAGAAGACTTTAGAGTTCTAATGGAAATAGTGTAGCCTATTGAATAAAAGCACCATTTCGCTTTCCCCATATTTTGTTTTGTTTTTTTCTTGATATTTACATGAGATCGTGTTTCGTTACCCAGCTTGGTAATATCAGCAGGAATAGAAGAGAGGGAGGGAGGAGGTGGAGGAGGAGGAGGAGGAGGAGGAAGACCGTGGGGTCCTTGGTTCTCTCTGAGCTTGGTTATTTTCTTGCAGATGTTTCATTACCCAACTAGGTAATATCAGCAGGAATAGAAGGAAGGGAGAAGGAGGAGGAGGAGAAGGAAAAGGAAGAGGAAGGGGTCCTTGGTACTCTGTAAGCTTGGTTTTCTTGCAGATGTTTCATTACCCAACTAGGGAGGGAGGGAGGAGGAGGAGGAGGAGGAGGAGAAGAAGAAGAGGAAGAGGAAGAGGAAGAGGAAGAAGAAGAGGAAGAGGAAGAGGAAGAAGGAGAAGGAGAAGGAGAAGGAGAAGGAGAAGGAGAAGGAGAAGGAGAAGGAGAAGGAGAAGGAGAAGGAGAAGGAGAAGGAGAAGGAGGAGAAGAAGAAGAAGAAGAAGGAGAAGAAGAAGGAGAAGAAGAAGGAGAAGGAGAAGAAGGAGAAGAAGACGACGACAACGACTGTGGGGTCCTTGGTATTCTCTGAGCTTGGTTATTTTCTTGCAGATGTTTCATTACCCTGCTTGGTAATATCAGCAGGAATAGAAGGGATGGAGGGAGGGAGGGATGGAGGGAAGGAGGGAGGAGCAGGAAGACTGTGAGGTCCTTGGTACTCTCTGAGCTTGGTTGTTTTCTTTCAGATGTTTCATAACCCAAACTAGGTAACATCATCAGCAGTAGTCATCATCACTAGCACAAAATGATGTTACCTATTTTGGGTAATAACATGTCTGCAAGAAAACAACCAAGGTCAGATTATTATGAGCCTTTTCTATAGAATACATCAGTCATTTTGCTTTATCTATGGCAAGTGACTCATCTTCATTTTTATAATTTAGTCACCTCTTCTCCCTTAGGTCTGTTCCTCAAATGATAGAAAACAGACATGAAAGTCCAAAGGTTACAATCTGCCAATGTCAAAGCCTGCCAGGCTTGGATGTAAATCAGTGGAGTTGTCCCATGAACAGATATAGATAGGGTTGTTCTGTTATTAAGCCCACAATTCCTATCAATTATTTTTTCTCATTATGGTCAGTGATGTGAAAAACCTGTTTTGCTTCCAGTGTGTGTCTGTATATCCTTCCCCCTTTATGGAAATCATCTAGGCAATCAACACCAAACTAAACCCTGGGAAATATACAAAAGAGAAATAAGGTGGAAGTAATCGTAAAAAAAAAGTATTGTCTGGGTCATCAAATAAAATTAATATTATCCCAAATGTTTCTCTGAACACCAAGGGAATATGAGCACACACGATGCTCATGGCAACTCTTTAAATTTCAGTTGCAGACTGATGGAAATCAGTATACTACTTAAGGCAGAATTCAGTCAGAATTAAGCATTAGAGCCAGTTCCTTCAATGCCAGAGAGTCACAGGACAATATTATATGCATTTCATAAATGACACGTAAGTCAGGTATTAGAGACTTACACGGGTCTTTCTTCATTCTGAAAATTCAGTCGGTCTACTGACATTAGCTCTCAGCTCCTATTGTTCTGTTCCCATTCTTCTTTCCCCTTGATCCTAAAATATTTTGGATTGAATCCTACTTCCTTGTAGGCAATAAGGAGAGCAATTCAACATTTGATTGGCCTTAAATGGAGAAGATATAAATCATTGCAGGCTGAATGGATCTTGAACTCCTGGTGGACAATTGCTTAAATACGAGCCAGCGGTGTGCTGCAACTGCCAAAAAAAGTCACTGCATTCTTAGGCTGCATTAATGGAGGGATAGAATCAAGATCAGATGAAGTGTTAATGCCACTTTATAATGAGTTGGTAAGACCACAGTTGGAATATTGCATCCAGTTTTGGTCACCACGATATAAAAAAAGGTGTTGAGACTCTGGAAAGAGTGCAGAGAAGAGCAACAAAGATGATCATGGGCCTGGAGGCTAAACCATATGAAATACGATTGCAAGAATTAGATATGGCTTGTTTAAATTAAAAGAAGGACTGGGGTGACATGATAGTAGTGTTTCAATATCTCAGGGGCTGCCCCAAAGAAGAGGGAGTCAAGCTGTTCTCCAAAGCACCAGAGGGCAGGACAAGAAACGATGGATGGAAACTAATCAAGGAGAGAAGCAACCTAGAACTAAGGAGAAATTTCCTGATAGTTAGAACAATTAATCAGTGGAAAGACTTGTGGGTGCTCCATCACTGGGGTATTCAAGAAGAGATTGGACAGACTTCCGGTTCCGGTTCACAGCAACTCTGGTTGCATGGAAGAGACTTGTCTCCCCACAGACTGTGTTTCCTTCACTGGTAGACCCCAGAGGGGATTGAAAGTCACCCTGGAGGAGCGACCACTGAGGAGGGGGCTTGCTGGTGATTGTGGGAACGTGGCAGTTTTTCCCGCAGCCCTAGCTGACTCCTTAGGGCCGACGGAGTAAAGATTGGACATAAAATGTCCGACCACTCAGCTGCACCAGCCAAAGTCAAAAGAACAGCTAAGCATGAAGAAACCACCACGCGGAAATCTGGGTGAGACCTTTCCCTCCCCCACCTATCCCCAACTATTTTTCCTGCAAAGAGCTTGCTTTTTGGATGACTTCCCTGTTCTAAGAAAGCGGTGTCTGTCTGTTTGGGGAAAAATACTTTAAACAAAACTACAGAATAGCACTTATTATATTTTGAATTTTTTGGGATATTGGGCATCCCTGGAAAGGTTTGTAATATAGAACATTATTCTACTTACTATACTGAAGATATTTGCTTTTTTCTGTCTCTTTCTTCGTCATTCTTAACGAAATAAAGGCTTTTAACGTGCAAAAAAAATCTTTATATAGCTCACTGAGGATATCTTGTGGCGAAAATATTTGCTGCAATTATAATGTCTTTACTTTGGTGTTTGAAGATGGTTTTGACCTTCAGAAATTAACAAGAAGAAAAGATAAAGGCTTGGAAACATCTGTGGGTTGTATTTGTGATTTAAAAATTGTGGAAGCGGATGTATATAGACAATAAATATAGTTTCCACAAAAAGATTAAAAGACTCTTTTACTATGGAAATAAAAAACTTTTACTCACAGCTTAACTATGAGTTGATATTGGAAAAAATATTGGAAATGACAGAGGAGATGAAGTTATGGAGAAAAACTAAAGATTATTTTGCAGAACCACAAGCAGAGCCTCAAACTTTAAAAGATCAACCTATAGGCCAAGAAGAAACCTGTATGCAACAGTGTACACAATCTGAGATGGAAGAAGAATTTACTGATCGATTGAATTTTGGACTGGATTATGAGCTGATATTGGAAAAAATATTGGAAATGACAGAGGAGATGAAGTCATGGAGAAAAACCAAAGACCATCTTGTAGAATCACAAGCTGAGCCCCAAATTTAAAAATACCAATCTACAGGCCAAGAAGAAGCTTATATGCAACATTGTACACAATTTGAGATGGAAGAACTCATTGATTAATTGAACTTTAGAAAAATCCTGGACCCAAAAGCCCAGATTGAGACTTTAAATGACTACTTTATAAATCAACTACACAAACATATTATTACACCAATTATTATCTTACTACTTTCATTTACTCAATTAGATTGTCCAATTAGTCCAAATCTCTAAAGCCTTTTTGACCCAATAATTAAGATTTTAAATTACATTTTTAAATCTAACTCTGGCTTTTTTTTTTATACCAAGCTGGTTTCCGTAATGTCGCAGCTATGTCATCAAATCTCAGTATTTGAGTACTACACCTCATCATTAGATGGCCACCTCCTAATTCCTCCAGAATCTGATGATCAGCTAAGTGCCTACTCTATTTCAGTTCCTCTTGCCATCTTCAACTAGGACATCATCCTTAACACTGATGATACTTCCAACAGCAGGTAGACCAGGGGTCTTCAAACCTGGCCCTTTTATGACTTGTGGACTTAAACTCCCAGAATTCCTCAGCCAGCGTGCCTGGCTGAGGAATTCTGGGAGTTGAAGTCCACAAGTCATAAAAGGGCCATGTTTTAAGACCCCTGAGGTAGACCATCCATGCCTTCAAAGCTGTGGAATTCTTTGCCAATGAAATCCAGAGCTGTAGGAGGATTTCAGCCTACATTTCTCTGAGCATAACATTCTAGCTACTCACCAATACCGCTAGACTTTCTCATTGATTTTTACCTGACCTGAAATCCATATTTAAATATTTAGGTTAGTATTTAAATATTCATGACTCTACATAGTGAAAAACCTAGGGCTGTTCTTCTCCTCCCCCCCTCCTCCCGCTGCCGAATACCTTATTCACTAAAAGTGCATTTTCCATTAGAAGCAAGATGAGGTCACTGCTTTATTTTCTGCTACTTAGAAACAGCTGTCAGTATAGTTTTTCTGAGAAGAATGTACAGCTGGTTCTGAATCATGTTAACATCTCATTCTCAGCCATCTGAGCAGGAAGTCTAGGTACTATAGATTAATCTTCAGCTCTCTGGTCCATTTATTTAACAGATGCCATCGCCCTGTGCTGAAGCAAGCAAAATCAACTGATTTATTAAATGTCAGTGGCACACAAAATATTCAGCAAAATATCGGAGACCTCTGAGACATTTGAGACGGCAGGGACTATGTAAATATTTGGAAGTGCCAAGTGAATAATGGAAACCACAAAGGAAAGTTGTTGTTTTTTTAAAAAAGGCTTCGGCCTGGAAAATTGCAACAATGCAGAGCGAAGGAGCCCTGGTGAGCAAAGATATACAGATGTATGTGTGTTTTATGAATCGGCTAATCCAGAACTGACATTATACTGTAATTGCAAAAGGGGTGAAGGATTGTATCTTAGTGCTAGAGCATTTCAGTGGAATACAGAAATCCTCAGCATTTCTATCTAAGGATGAAAGGATTTCTCTTAGCTGGAGGTTTTTAAATAGAGACAGAATAATCAATCAGAATAGAGCTGAAAGAGACCTTGGAAGTTTTTTAGTCTGTCCTCCTGCTCAGGCAGGAAACCCTATACCATTTCAGACAAATGGCTGTCCAGTCTCTTCTTAAAAACTTCCAGTGTTGGAGCATTCACAGCTTCTGGAGGCAGGTTGTTCCACTGATTCATTGTTCTCACTGTCAGGAAGTTTCTCCTTAATTCCAGGTTGCTTCTCTCTTTGATTAGTTTCCATCCATTGTTTCTTGGCTTGCCTTCTGGCACTTTAGAAAATAAGTTGACCCCCTCCTCTTCTTTGTGGCAGCCCCTCAGATGCTGAAACACTACTATCATGTCACCCCTAGTCCTTCTGTTCTCTAGATTAGCCATACCCAATTCCTGCAACCATTCTTCATATATTTTAGTCTCTGGGCCCTTAATCATCTTAGTCGCTCTTCTCTGCACTTTTTCTCTCTCTCAAAGTCTCAACATCTTTTTTTTTGTAATGTGGTGACCAAAGCTGGAGGCAGTATTCCAAGTGTGGTCTTATGAAGGTTTTATGAAGTGGTACTAATGTAACTTATAGTAATAATACTGGCAGCAGATGAACAAATTCTGAATATCTGGAGAACCGCCACCTCTGCCCTTTCATAATCCTGAGGTTCCAATGATATTCTGTATTATAGATACTGCCTTGAGCAGAGGTCTGATTGGACAATCCTTGGGATCCCTTCTTATTCTTCCATTCATAGATGGTAGACTTGACAATCTCAGATGGACAATATTCAGAAGTCTGGATTCAAAGGGAAAACAGGATAAGGAAAGTCCATAGGGATACATGTCACATTTTAATATTTTGTCTTTTTGGCTGGAGAGTTGTGGGGCTATCCTCTGGAGCTACTGAGTAAAATATATATTTGGTTTATGATGGTCTGCACGTTCAATGTACATCCCCAGATTAGATATTGTGTTTCAAATCTAGTGGACAATGCTAAGCAATAATTTAGGTCAATGGAAACCACTCTCATTTATATTCCATGAGAAGACTCTGGATAGTTGCAAGGTATGCAATAAACATTAGACACATAAGGGATCCAGCTTCCAAAAGAGGTCACTACTATATCTGGATAAGATTCATATTTTAACTAACCCAATTTCTCCCCCAAAAAACTAGAGTTATAAGAAAACAATAGGTGCATTTGAGAACTTTTAGTGAAGTACAAGAAATACTTGGACATGGCCCCAAAACTTCCATTGGTGATCATGGCATGGTTCTCAAAATATTAATATCTAATTGGACAAAATTTGGGGAGGTCACCAAATCTCATAAACTCTGTCACTTCAAATGGCAATCTAATGAGGGTAGGTCAAGGTAATGCAATCCAGAAAGATGACATCTTGATAGACTTTCAAAAATGGTGATTAGGGTTTTTCAACCAGTACTCAGATCAAATGTTTAATTCCATAGAGAGCACTGCATTTCTATCTGGGATATGAAACAAAGCAAAGAGTTGGAAGGGACCTTGGAGGTCTTCTAGTCCAACCACCTGCTGAAGCAGAAGACCTTATATCATTCCAGACAAATCATTGTCCAGTTTTTTCTTTGTGAATTGTTCTCACTGTCAGGAAATTTCTCCTTAGTTCCAAGTTGGGTCTCTCCTTGATTAGTTTCCATCCATTGCTTCTTGTCCTGCCTTCAGGTGCTTTGGAGAATAGAATAGAATAGAATAGAATAGAATAGAATAGAATAGAATAGAATAGAATAGAATAGAATAGAATAGAATAGAATAGAATAGAATAGAATAGAATAGAATAGAATAGAATAGAATGAACTGGGTTGTTTTCTTGCAGACATTTCACTACCAAAACTTGGTAACATCACTGCTAGAAGTAAGTGGGGTTTGCTCTCCTTTCTAGGACTGATGGTGTTACCTAGTTGGATCATGAAATGCCCAGAAGAAAACATCCAAGCTCAGAGTGCACTAAGCACCCCACAATTCAACCCTGTGCTATAACTATTCCCTTCTACCCTTATGTCAAACCTGCCTAGTGTTTTGTAATCCAGATTGGTTAAGTTGTTAGCATCTGAGTTTAGCCCCAATGGACTAACTATTGAGTAAAAATATGGAGAATTTTGTGAAAGACTTCAATTCTATATATGTTACTCTGAGCAAGTACTTGACAACACAATAATTATTTCTAAGTAGACATGCAGAACATTTTATTGCAAAATACCAATGCATTTCCCGTAACAAGACTGATGTTCTCTCTCTCTCTCTCTCTCTCTCTCTCTCTCTCTCTCTCTCTCTCTCTCTCTCTCTCTCTCTCTCTGTGTGTGTGTGTGTGTGTGTGTGTGTGTGTGTGTGTTTGTTTGTTTGTGTGTGCAGGCTCCATTAGTCTGAATCCAGTGACATAATTTTAACACAACATGTCAAGGAGGCTGTGAAACAATGGAGAAACTTTTCACCTCTCCAGACCTGTCTTTAAATTTTGTTTCGGTTAAAAGTGAAAACTAATGCATTGGTTTTAGCCTATATTCTGTACAAAGCACTTGTCCTTTTTTGTGAAAAGAACATGACAGTCAGGTCTATTTGCTTCTTTAAAAAAGAAAAGAAATAGACTTGGTCATTTTAAAAGCTGACATAAATAAGTTTATCAGAACTAAAAGATTGGATCTTTAAGCTTCAATACACTTTTAAACACTAGCTTCTGAAATGTATTTCATTTATTTAATTGGCTTAATAATGAACTAGTTCAATGAATCATAAGCATATTTGGCCTCCTCATCACAAATTCTGTAAAGAATAAGCATTGCAATTTAATATTGCTTCGGTTCTTGAATGTTTATTGATCTTTATTCAATTTTTTTGTTTGTTCATTTGCTTGCTTGCTTAAGCTGCCCAGATAATTCTTATGATTGTGTGGTGTAAATACATTAAAATATTTTTAAAAAACAAGCCCAACTAATATTTAATCTAGTTCTCATTGTACAGTGTTTTTAGAGTCAAAAACCAATAGGCATGTTATTGATAGAATAAATAGATTTGTAGACTAAGACACATCATTCTGTGGTTTAAATTAGATCTGATAATAAAGCACAATTAGTGGTTTACAAGACTGTTGTGACTGTTTATCAATGCAACACACTGCCTTTGACACAGGGGTTTAATATATAGCTTGACTGAAGTAATAATATATAAAAACTAGGTTTGGAGCAGATTAGAACTATGACAAACATCAACAGGCAGACTGTGTTAACATTTTTTTTCAGCCTAAGATAATGCTTTCATTGGTTAATAAATAATAAGCGAATAAAAATAAGAGAAGACAAGTTTTGACACTGAGAATAAAGCGGTTGATAGGAATACTGTGATGCTATTCTGAATGTCATTATATATAAATGGATATGTTAAATAAAAAATTGAAGCATTTATAAATCACCATTTACCTGGCAAATGAGTAGTGACTTCTAATATATTGCAAAGTTCCTAACATTTCCTTCCATAATCTCAGAAGCGCTTCTGGACTTGAGGCAAGAGGCCTTTAAGGAATTCTTCAAAAATTATACATGCCAATCAAGCTAATGTGTTGCTTTTCCTGATCATCCTCTTAAAAAAAAGGGACAGACTAATTTTAGAAATTAAAGAGAAAAAAGATTCAGTTTACTTTAAAACATGGGAAAAATTCTATCAATGGTTAGCAGCACAATAGAATGAGAATGGATTGTGAAACTGAATAGGATGAAGGATATTTATTAACTAGACTTTACTTTCATTATTATTGTTATTATTAGCGATTATGATTATTTAGTATTATCTTAATTATTGCTACTTAAGATGAATGATACTTACTGATTAACTTTTTTTTTCCTAGGGATTATTGTCATTCTTGGTGACTATAATTGTTTAGTATTATATTAACTAAGGTTATTTAATATTGTAAAGGTAACAAGATGAATGAAATTTATTGACTAAGCTTTATTTTTATGACTATTGTTATTATTAGTGATTATAATTATTCAGTATTATATTAACTATTTATTTAGTAGGATAAATGACACTAAATTGACTAACTTTTATTTTTTATGACTTACAATTATTTTTTGTGATTATAACTTTTTAGTATTATTTTAATTACGGTTATTTAACATTTGTACCCGGATGACAGTCTGCTTGCTAAAGCGATGAATTACTGTTGGGGGTAACCCCAGTATTGTATCTTTCCCTACCCTTATCCCAACCTCATTCCCCAGCCCCATCCAATACCCTTACTGATTTTATCCCTTCCCCACCCTTATAAAATCTAATAAAATATTTTTTTTAAAAAAGGGACATACTCAAAGAACTTCCATTGCCTGATTGAGAGCTTCTGTCCTCATGACCCTACCCACTGTTCCTTTGTCCCAATCTGTTTGGGGTCAGATTTTCACACTTTTCTAAAACTGATTTTAGTGAAGGCCACACAACATGGACTATGTAGTATCAACCACGTGCACTTTCTAGCATTATTATACTTGCTAACTAACACAGTTGTTGAGGGGTTTTTTTGCACTTTAATTTGACATTTTTCTGTCTTTTTAAATGATGTTAATAGTTTACCAAACTCTTGCAGACTGAAATGCAGAAAGCCCTTTATTCTGTTACTGGAACATTACTAAACTGCAAGATAAAATTATCTTTGCTCTCCAGGTCAAACTAGGATAGGACCATGTTTGTCTTAACAGGATGTCTGCAGTTTGTCTTCTGATAAGAGAGAAAACTTGTTAGGAATAGAATAGAATAGAATAGAATAGAATAGAATAGAATAGAATAGAATAGAATAGAATAGAATAGAATAGAATAGAATAGAATAGAATAGAATAGAATAGAGAGTAGAGTAGAGTAGAGTAGAGTAGAGTAGAATAGAATAGAATAGAATAGAATAGAATAGAATAGAATAGAATAGAATAGAATAGAATAGAATAGAATAGAATAGAATAGAATAGAATAGAATAGAATAGAATAGAATAGATATTGGAGAATATAATAATGGAATGGAATGGAGTGGAGTGGAGTGGAATGGAATGGAGCTGGAAGGGACCTTGGAGGTCTTCTAGTCCAGCCCCCTGCTCAAGCAGGAGAACCTATACCATCTCAGACAAGTGACTGTCCAGTCTCTTCTTAAAAACCTCCAGTGATGGAATGCCCACAATTTCTGGAGGCAAGCTGTTCCACTGGTTGATTGTCTTCACTGTCAGGAAGTTTCTCCTTAATTCCAGGTTGCTTCTCTCTTTAGTCAGTTTCCAACCATTGTTTCTTATCCTGCCCTCTGGTGCTCTGGAGAATAATTTGATGCCCTCTTCTTTGTGGCAGCCCCTCAAATACTGGAATACTGCTATAATGTCATGCTATTAATTGACATCTGGTCTGTCTCTTTGTGAACTTCAAGTAACCTGGTCACGTTTCCCTCTCATTAACACGCTAAGTTTTACACCCCTACTTTCATCAGATTCATTTAAATGAACCTATGTGGAATTATGGTGTTGTCCCCAATTCGGATCTCAGCCTGGTACCGAAGCCGATGAAGAACACCAGACACAATGTGCGGGTTTGTTTCCTTTTATTGAAGCACTCCAAGAACAATATTAAACAATAGATTTAAGAAAGCTTTATACATTTTCACTAAAGAAGAAGGCGGGATAAGGTGGGACATGTAAAACAAATCATCTAATAAACATTTGAGTAATGATCTAACGATTGTTCTATTGGTCTCTAGCCATCCCTATTCCTGAACCTTGGCTAATGAATGCTCTAGGATTTATCTAATACACCAGGGCTTTTCAACCTTTTCACCCATTGTACCACTTTTAGGATATGGCAACATCCGAGTACCACTAGTCGCCTAGCAAGGTGTCAAAAACCTGATGAACAAAATAAAAAAAAGGGGAACAAGTGTAGTAGTCCTCGACTTACAACAGTTTGGTTAGTGACTGTTTGAAGTTAAAATGGCACTGAAAAAAGTGCCCCCCAAGCCACAGCTGAGCTTGTCCGCCCGGCGGCGCTCTTCCTCCTGTCCGAGGTTTTCATTGTTGTGAGCATTTCTGTTGAGGATTGGCAGCAGAGGTGGGGTAGGGGGCTATTTGGTTTTTATTCCCCCCGTTTGGCTGGGTGGTTGCAGCAGGTTTTGGTCACTTCACATGACCCTGGGACACTGTGACCATCATAAATATGAATCAGTTGCCAAGGATCTGAATGTAAAGACCCTGGAGATGCTGCAACATTCCAGCGGATTGGCGCTTCTTCAGGGCTCAGCAGAAGCACCAGGATCAGCGCCGAGCTCCAGATGAAGCCTGGCACTGATCCTGGCGCTTCCGCTGAGCCCTGACAGCCCCGAAGAAGCACCAAATCAGCTGGAAAGCAGCACTGATCCTGGCGCTTCCGCTGAACCCTGACAGATGGCAACCCCAGCCATCTCTCGCTCAGGCTTGTGTGGTGCTGCCACCAGTTCAGCTCATTCCCCTCCCCCACTACCACTTTTCTAGAATGGTCACGTACCACCTGCCAGGTGCCAATGTACCACAGGTTGTGCCCATACCACTGGTTGAAAAGCCCTATAATGCACATTCTATTTGTTCCAGGCCATCCCTATTCCTAACTTCGAGCTGAGGTATGCAGGATATCTAACTCTTTGTTCATCTTTATCTGTCCTCTAACCACTTGGAATTGATACAAGGGTTACATGTCCGTATTCCCTGTGAATAAACATTTTTTGTCCTTGCCAGACAGACTCCACAATTATGGGCCTCCCAATATTCTTTCAAGTTCAGGCTATAACGTTGCTTCATTTTAGCAGACAACCCATCAATGGGATGTAAATACCGTATTTTCCGGCGTATAAGACAACTTTCTAAAGCATGCAAATCGGCTCCGAAGTCGGAGGTCGTCTTATATGCCGAGTCGTCTAATACGCCGGAAAATACGGTACATAAGATGTTTACCTTCCTGTAACTGATTTCCTATGTGAAAGGGAGGATGCTTTTGTCCTGTCCAATCCCCTTTTCTTTTGTTAATTTCCTTTCGAGTCTTCACCCTAAACGGGAATGGAAGATGGGTCTCAAGGTTCCCTGTTTGAATGAGAGGAATCCTTTTTAATTAGAACGTTCTGAATAAATCATAATAAAATGATCTTCCTGCCTCGGTCTGCTTTATTGGAAAGCTATGCATACCAAGGAACACGATTGGGGCCAGATTTGACTCTCAACAGGGAAATGTAAGGAGTATCCAGTTCATCAGCAAACTAATTACAATTAAGATGAGGGGTGACATGATAGCAGTGCTCCAATATCTCAGGGGTTGCCACAAAGAAGAGGGAGTCAAGCTATTCTCCAAAGCACCTGAAGGCAGGACAAGAAGCAATGGGTGGAAACTAATCAAGGAGAGAAGCAACCTAGAACTAAGGAGAAATTTCCTAACAGAACAATTAACCAGTGGAACAACCTGCCTCCAGAAGTTGGAATTATCAATTGGTTATTTCTTTTTTGTTTTATTTTTTTAAACTAATGTATGCTGCAGTGAAACTACTTGCCTCCAGAAGATGGAATTGGTTATTTCTTTTCTGTTTTATTTTTTAAAAACTAATGTATGCTGCCGACAATCCCAGTGTCAGATAGTCATATGCATTTCTTAAATAAATAGATAAATAAATATTTGTTTTATGGGTGAAGGTGGTAAAGCAATGAAACTGAGTTGGTGTAACAATATTCTAAACCAGAAATAACACAATACCTTTAGATTTTTGAACATCTAGACCGGCTTTCAATCATTTTTATTGAGAAAGACACAATTTTAGAGATATTTTTCAATCACTCAAGAGCCCCAATAATTTGACCACTTCTACAATTTCACCACAATCTCCCAATGAGGCAAAGCAGGAGCGACGAAGAAACACTACTGGACAAATAAATCAGGGTCTGTTTGGCAAAAATCCAGTTACTCTGTTGGAAACGGAGCTTCAGAAAAATAAAAGACTGAGCAATGAAGATTTGTTATTACTTGTTCTAACGATATTTATTAAAGTTGTGGCTGAAAACAAGTCCAAGATACCAAACGGCCCTTATAATGTGGGAGAATGTGACCACAAGGACATGCAGTTTTGTGAGTCCATAAAATATTTAAAATTAATTTTATTAGTCAGCCTTTTTTTGTCATTAATAATTAAATGAGGTTCTTTTTTTTCCCCTGGAGTTTGGCCTGTCCACTTAGAAAAGGTTTCTCTACAAGACATGTAAAGTACTTTATCAACTCTAGGAAGGAGGAAGGAAAGGAAAAGAAGGAAGGAAGGAAGGAAGGAAGGAAGGAAGGAAGGAAGGAAGGAAGGAAGGAAGGAAGGAAGGAAGGAAGGAAGACCCTAATTAGCAATTACCCTACATTCAAAAGTTTAACACTGGAAGGGAGAGGTGCAATGAATCTGTATTTGGCAGAGATTAATTGCACAGATTCTGTGCTAGAACATGAGCCAAACAATGGGATAAGCAAAGCAGCGTTATCAAACATGTCTCTGACCATTGGCCAGGCTGGCTGCAGCTTATGTTTTTTTTTTAAATTCTTTTATTAAAACAATCAACATTGAACATAAAAACATATTATGCAGCAATCATCATGGCACCTGATATACAATACTAAGTATTAGTCATTGAAAACGTCTGAATTAGTAAGCCTTTTTCCACCCCTCGCGTCTAGCCTCAACTATACTCCTGTTACACTTTGTTTGATTGGTGTTTCTCTTATCTGGTTCCATATTAATGTGATCAACATTAAACCAAAGATCCTATTGCTAAACAATCATCCTAGAACATAGCATACAACATTAGGTATTAATCTTTGTAAACATCTGTTTTAGTAAACGTTCTTCCCTCCTCCCTTCCCTCTTCAAGTATACTCCGAGTATACTTTTGTTTGGTTGGTGTTTCTCTTATATATGGTCTATCTATAGCTAAAGTCCAAAAGATTTGCAAGGCATTTGATTTCAGCCAGATAGAAATGTCAGCATGGCTGATTTGAAAAGAATGGTATGGTCTTTCATAATAACTCTCCTTTATTTCTGAATCCTGTTTAATTTCATGTATAGACATATACATGAAAGTTTTATTTACTTATTAAGTTTCGTTTATTTTTAGTTTGTTTCTGAAGCCTTCTTTGGAAGGGGAGCAGAGAACAGAAGCTGAAACAGATGTTTTGTCCGGTTTAGTTAGAAAAAAAATGGATAGTGTGATAAATTCACATCTGTATTCTTGCTCTGTTTAACCTTCAGCCTGGAGGAGGCCCAAGCAGCTCCAGAGTATGATGGAATCAAGCCATATTCCCACATCTTTCTCTGGGTGTTGACTGTGTACATCAACATAGCATTAGATAAGAGCCGTGGTGGTGTAGTGGTTAGGATGCAGTACTGCAAGGTATTTCCGCTAATTGTTGGCTGCCTGCAGTTCGGCAGTTCGATCCTGACCACCTCAAGGTTGACTCAGCCTTCCATCCTTCCAAGGTCGGTAAAATGAGGACCCAGATTGTTGGGGTGCAAGAGGCTGACTCTATAAACCACTTAGAGAGGGCTGTAAAGCACTGTGAAGCGGTATATAAGTCTATGTTGCTATATAAGAGCCATAGTGGCACAATGGTTAGAATGCAGTATCGCAGGCTAACTCTGCCCACAACCAGCAGTTCGATCGTGATGGGGCTCAAGGTTGACTCAGCCTTCCATCCTTCCGAGATCGGTAAAATGAGGACCCAGATTGTTGGGGGCTATAGGCTGACTCTCTAAACCATTTAGAGAGGGCTGTAAAGCACCTTGAAGTGGTATATCAGTCTAAGCGTGCTATTGCTAAGTGCTATCTATAGATCCCACGACACACCTTACCTACCATCAAAGTCAGTTGTGAGACCCCAAAATAATTAAAACAAGAACATGGTAGACATCTCTCCAGTTTGCCCGATCCTGTATCTCATCACTGGAATTCCTGTCTGATTTCAGATAAGAATGCCCAAATCTGCTGAGATTTCAAGACCGAAAGGCACATGTTGTAAAAAGTTTTGTTAGCCTGAAGTTTGGTTCACCTTTTTAAAATATATATTTTAGTTTGGTGCCTCAGCACTTGGAAGATCATCATGACCTTTCAATGGTTCCTGAGCCAGAGACTGGGAATCATTATTTTCTTTGTCTCCTGAATGTTGCTTCTTCAATCAATGTAAACAACATAGAGAAGTATGTTTCATCACCCTGAACTAAGGAAGGGAGACTCTCTATTTGCAAAATCTTACACAACCTGGGAATCGTATACAATGACATTTTTTCTTTAAAAGAGAGAGCCTTTACAAAATGCACTTGGATTTTGGATGCTATTGGATGCACTTGGAATACTGCATACGGTTTTGGTCACCACGATGTAAAAAAGATGTTGAGACTCTGGGAAGAGTGCAGAAAAGAGCAACAAAGATGATCAGGGGACTGGAGGCTAAAGCATACAAGGAACAGTTTCTGGAATTGGGTAGGTCTAGTTTAATGAAGAAAAGGATGAGGGGGTGACATGACAGCAGTGTTCCAATATCTCAGGGGCTGCCACAAAAAAGAGGGAGTCAGGCTATTCTCCAAAGCACCTGAAGGCAGGACAAGAAGCGATGGGTGGAAATTAATCAAGGAGAGAAGCAACCTAGAACTAAGGAGGAATTTCCTGACACTTAGAACAATTAATCAGTGGAACAATCTGCCTCCAGAAGTTGTGAATGTTCCAACACTGGAAGTTTTTAAGAAGAGATTGGACAACCATTTGTCTGAAATGATGTAGGGTTTCCTGCCTGAGCAGTGGGTTGGACTTGAAGACCTCCAAGGTCCCTTCCAACTTTATTATTCTATTCTATTCTATTCTATTCTATTCTATTCTATTCTATTCTATTCTATTCTACTCTACTCTACTCTACTCTACTCTACTCTACTCTACTCTACTCTACTCTACTCTACTCTACTCTACTCTACTCTACTCTATTCTGTTTAGTTGTGGTTATATGCATCACTCCTCCACATATTTTCCATACTGCAACTCTAGCATTTTCAGATTTAATAGTCAATGCTAAAGCAGGATGGGCAATGCAGTTCACTAACATCTAGATGACCTGGTCCTCCTCAGCTGTGCCACAGATTACATTATAAATATATTTTCATTTCTTTTTCAAGCAATCTAAACTCAGCAATTTTATAAACCCATTGTTCACCAGGGTCACATAATAGTTTGTCATGTGCAATTATGCAAATCTAGTGACTGGGTAGATGGAAATGGTACCAAAAGCATTCTGCGCAAGGAAATTATATTGTCACTGTGCTGCCATAAATATATCTGAAAATCGTATTAATATTTCAAATTTGGCAACAGTTGTTAATACAGGGTCTTACATGATGATCAAGCATTTGGTATTTCAGTTCTTGATAATTCAACCCTTGACAATATTTAGACTAATGTGTTTCTAATATTTCCCACTGGGAATAAAGAAAAAAAAAAGTAGGCTGGTGATTGCAGTGATCAAGTTCTGCTTTTCCTCTTGAGAAATTTTCTTAGAAACATATAAACAAAAATTTAGAGTGGATAATACGTTCAGTAGATTCTAATGGCATTATTTAAACTATACAAGTTGGGACTGGGGTAATATCTTCAGAAAGGGAATCTGCCAGCGTTAATTGTCCCAGGAGTAAAGGAATCATTTATATCTTCGGTTCAAAATATGGTGGCTCTCATACATGTGTCAATTCTCTTGTGGGAACTATGTTGACTGCTGATTTGCTTCCTGGGTCAATTCAAGGTGCTGGTTGTCACCTTCAAAGCTCTACAAGGCTGAAGACTGAATTATTTGAAGGACTGACTTTTCCTAATTGTATCTAACTGGCCCACCAGAGTGAAGAGGCAATAAATGCTATGGGTCCCCTCTCCTAAAGGAGGTTCATATAGTGTGACCAAGAAGATGGGCCTTTTCAGTAGTGCCTTCCTACAGGAAGACATAAGATTGCCCCCCACTTTGACACACTTTCTCAAGGCCCTGAAGCATGGTTCTGCCAACTGATCTCGTGATCCCAGAATGATATGGAACCAGTGGTGGGATTCAAATACCTGAACAACCGGTTCTCTGCGTGGATGCAGGCCTGGGCATCTAGGCCTAGCATGGACTTCCAGAAGTGGCATCCACACACTTCCGGTGGGCAGTTCAAGGCCTGGGAGGCCTCCTCCAGGCCTCTAAGGCCTAGAACAGACTTCCGGAAGTGGTATCCACATACTTCCGGCGGGCAGTTCAAGGCCTGGGAGGCCTCCTCCAGGCCTCTAAGGCCTAGAACAGACTTCCGGAAGTGGTATCCACATACTTCCGGCAGGCAGTTCAAGGCCTGGGAGGCCTCCTCCAGGTCTCTAAGGCCTAGAACAGACTTCCAGAAGTGGTGTACATTCACCCAGTTCTCCAAGCTCAAAAAAATTTAGCTACCGGTTCTGCCGAACTGGTGTGAACCAGCTGAATCCCACCTCTGTATGGAACTGATCAAGTGGCTAGTCTTATAGTTTCTTCCAGGAGGGGGGAGGGGATATTGGTTTCTGTAGTACAGTTGTGAGACAGCTGGATTCAGCAAGAATGAGTTGAGCAGCCACACAAATATTCTTGATAAATAAATAAAATAAAATAAATAAAACAAATCTTAACAGCAAATTTAACAGAGAATTTAGATCAATCGGGAAACCAGTCCTGGGCTGGTTTTAATTCATGGGTTTGTGCCACATCCAAAATTTGGACTCTTCTGTGTATAGAGTTTATATGTCAATTTCACAGAGTATGAATGAGAAAACAGATTTTTACTATTGCGAATTTAATCAATTAGATTTTATAATTGTACTTGGTAATTTATACTGTGTTCACGTTTGTTGCTCTCTCTCTGCACTCTTTCTAGACAAGGGGTTCCCAACCAGGGGGTGCGAGATGATATTCCAGGGGATGCGAAAACTTGGGTTTTCAAAATTATAGTGTATATGCATAATCAGTTGTCATTATTTTGAACATTTGTAAGAGGTGCGAGAATATATCAGAAGCGTTCTAGGGGTGCGGGGTATAGAAAAGGTTGGGAACCACTGAATCCCATCACTGCCTTTCAGACAAGCTTTAATCGCAGGGGTTCTCAACCTTGGCAACTTTAAGACTTGTGGACTTCAACTCCCAGAATTCCTCAGCCAGCAAAGATAAAAATGCTGCCTTGGGCGGGGGTTGGGTTGGTGATTTGTAGTTTAGGATATCATTTGTAATTCTGTTTCCTCTCATCCTTAAAGCTTTAGTTAGGAGTAAGATTTGGCAAAAGAATTCTGACATTTTAGCTGTCTTCCCTCTCCCCGCAGGAGATAAACTAAATATAACAAGCACAATGAAATCTTTATGGTGTGAGATTAAAGGTCATTTTGCAAGCGTAAAGTGACCTTTCTTTCAAGGAATCTGTTAGGCTAAAAATTTATCAAATATTACTATCGATTAAAAAAAAAGATTTTACAATTTTGGATAAAAAGGGTGCTTGATCACAGTAGTAGATAAATGTTTAAATACCTTTAAAAAGGAATGATAGATAATAAGAAAACTAATTAAACATATGCTAACTGTTAATTAGCCAACAAGGGGGATAAATGTATACATAACATATATATATTAGTTATATAAATAAATTATATATAATTGATATAACTAAAATATTCTGACAACAATCCCTGTTAAATTATTTTCAAGATTAGAACAAAACTTGATTTGAAACTAAAGTGCTGTAGTGCTCAAATGTCTGTGGTGTCATTATAACATAATTATTTGCTAAACCGCTAATGATATATATTCAATGTTTGTTTGTTTGTTTTCTTTTCAACTTTCAAGATACAATATTTCACTTTTGGGATAGCCTAGAATTTTCAGAACTGCTTAAAAGAGCAAAGTAAAACCATGTTAAAAGGATTCTAAATCCTCAGTCAGACACTTGGGGGCATAAAACCATATCATCTTGATGATACATGCGTTCTCATCACAAACACATCATGCGTGTGCTCTATCTTTTATGTATGACTATCTTTGATTGCGAAAAATGTGCATTCTATGCTGTCCCTTATACGATTCAGGTTGTTTTTTTTTAATAATTGCAAAATGTGTTTGCAGGTGAATAGAATAGGAATAGGATAGAGAATGAAATGGCATAGACTAGACTAGACTAGACTAGAATAAATTTTATTGTCACTTTAAATGTATATTAATCAGCATACATTAAAATGAGATTTTGTCGCATACAGCTCTCAAAGGGTAACCACCTCCACTGCATAAACATGACAAAATAATAACACATATGCCCACATACACAGACATATATATGACTCAGAGAAACAATACAGTCTAGTTTGGATGTATACAAAACAAATCTTGCGAGTTTTAAGTGGCTACCTTACCTTATGGAAAACAAGCTTCCTGCCATTGTTAAAACAGAGACACATTGTTGAAAGAGAAAGAAGACACAACTAGAAACAGTAACAGACAGCATTAGATGTCTTCAACCCTTGCAATGTGCACATCCCAACAATTTATCAGTGTGGCCCTCAGCAAATAGGCCTAGGTCAGGTGTAGGCAACTTTGGCTCTTTTATGACTTGTGGACTTCAACTCCCAGAATTCTTGAACCAGCCATGCTGAGGGGACAGGGAGAGGTTTCCAAGCTGAGCCATGCTGGCTCAGGAATTCTGGGAGTTGAAGTCCACGAGTCATAAAAGAGCCAAGGTTGCCTACCCCTGACCTAGTTGATCTTAGATGACTTCAGCGTTCAGCAAAATTGGCCCATGTTGGCCCAGGCAAAGTTGGATGAAGGACAACTGAAAATGTGTTTCTTTGTATCCTGCCTTTGTTATTTATTTATTTTTACAAATAACTTCATTTCAAGATTGTTGATAATATTTGACTTGTAAAAACATCCTGGCGGAAAGTAATAGGAAATCACTTGCCCACAAAGCCACATAGACATCAAAATGAAATCACCAGTGAAGTGAAGGTTTATTCTCCAGGTTTGTGGGTTGGTTGCCAAATGTTTCTTTACCAGGCTAGGTAACATCTTTAGCAGATTTGAGGGGATGTCAAGGTCTGTGTATATGAGGGCTTTGTGGATGGGGATGGGTAGGTCTTGTGATGGGTCAGGTGTGAGTCATCAGTGAAAGGCTAGTGATGGGTCTTGAGATGGGGAGGTTTCATCAGCACCAGCATCTCACCTACCAAGGACCCTGACCTGATGTAACCATCACAAGCCTCTCACTGATGACTCACATGTGACCCATCACAAGAGCCTCATTTGAGATACCCACACCTGGAGCCGTTATAAACAGAAGAACACGGACACTGACATCCCCTAAACCAGGAGTTTTCAAACTTGGCCCTTTTATGACTTGTGGATTTCATCTCCCAGAATTCCTCAGCCAGCGTGTGTGTTACTTTTAGAGTTAGAATTAGATGATGCTGAGGGGGGGAGGGGGAAGAATGTGTTTGGGGATTAGTTAGACATAACAACATCGCAGTAGAGTGTTCTTCAAGGTTGTTTGAAATAAGAGACGATAAGGAATGGAGGGTTATGGAACTGGAGGGAAGGTTTGCATTTCAAACTAATTGGAGAATGTGATTTAGGACTGTTAATTGGAGGAGGGGATTGTCCTTTGATACTATGTGTTTAGGGGAGGAAAATTCAGATTTTGGCTTCAGCTATGTACGTGCTGAAGCTATGCTGCTCAATTAAAGATTCTTTAAGGTAAACAATGCCTCAAAGTTCTTTTGAAGAGTTTCATTCTTCGGAACCATGACCCAACTTTGAAAATCCCTGCCCTAAACTCTGCTGAAGACATTACCTAACCTGGTAATGAAACATTCAGAAATCAACCCACAAGCTTGGAGAATGAACCTTCACCCTCATCTTACACCCAAGCTACAGATATTTAGCACTATTGCGAAGTCACCGATGTCTGAAATCAATTCAATTTTTTTAACCTTTATATATGGCATACAAAGTTTCTTAAGAATTGCTGCCCATGAGGTCGTGATGGGTCAGACACGACTTCGCAACCAACAACAACAGAGAGAAACGAGATTATTTTCCCCACTAATATCTACTAAACACAGTTGCTGCTACTTCTACAATGGACCAGGATACTTGCAGGACCGTCTTCTGCCTCATGAATCCCAGCGACCGGTTAGGGCACATAGGGTTGGCCTCCAACGGGTCCCATCTGTTAGGCAATGTCATCTGGTGGGGCCTAGGGCAAGGGCCTTCTCCGTTGCTGCCCCAGCCCTCTGGAACCAGCTTCCCACAGAGGTTCGTACTGCTTCCTCCCTCCTAGCTTTCCGGAAATTGTTAAAGACCCATTTATGCCAACAGGCTTGGGGCGTATGAACTGCACTCTGCCCCTGGGCCTAGGAATGTCTCTCCATCAGCGACTGTGTGTTGACTGTGATTGTATGCTGTATGAATGTAATTAATTTTATTGTATTCTTATTGTAAGCCACCCTGGGTCCCAGGAGAAGGGCGGCATAGAAGTTCAAATAATAAATAATAAATAAATAAATACAGAGAGTACTCATTTTTCCCTCTTAATAGCTATTAAAAACAGCTGCTGTTGGAGATAGTAAGCAGAACTTAGCTAACCAGGCTTCATTTAAATTAATAACTAGGATGCAAGGACATTGGAAAATCCCAGGGCTAAACTATGAAGTTAGGAAAGAACATCAAAGAAGACAATAATAACCACTTGTGTATTGGAACCAAGAAGGCACCGTGGATGGGTATACGTTTTAACCAAAAATTAGATATGAATTGAGGGAAATTTGACTTCATCTCAAAGTAGGGACTTATCTGACCATTGCTGATCTCTAAAAGCTAAACAAGGTTGGATTTCATTACAATGTGAACGGAAGTGACTAAGAAACCCCAAAGGTATAAGGATAGATAAAGACATTGAAAACAAAATGACGTAACAAAAGAATCTCTTCAGTATTATTGCCAACATCAGGGGGTCTTCAAACCTGGTCCTTTTATGACTTATGGACTTCAACTCCCGGAATTCCTCAAATCATAAAAGGGCCAAGTTTGAAGACCCCTGGCCAACATGGAAGTCACCATCAGTCAAATCCACCTTGAAGGGAATCTGCTTTTTATGTAGAATAAAGTTGTTTATTTTATTTAGCCTATGATGAGAACATGACAGAAGAGAAATAAACATGTACACACAATCTGTGTAAATTATATACAAAACTTCTACAGAGATATGGCAGGGGCTTCATAATTGATAAAATATCCAATTCAACTGTCCTATGGCATTGCTTTGTGCAGATGTTCTAAGGAACCACTTTGTGGGCAATCTTGCACAATATATTTAATTCTTTGCATATCAACACCACAATCGCAACAAGGGGAATCTTTCCAACCCCACTGATACAGGACAGAGGCCCATCTTCCAGTATCATGCCTGATTTTGTTCAATTTTGTCGAGACAGAGTGAGGCAAATCAAAACTGTGGCTTGGAAGATATATCACTATTGGTCAGGCCACCAGAAAGTAACCTTAGATCAGACATGTCAAACTCGTGACGTCACGTGACGTCGCGCTACGTATCAGAACTTTTTTGCCATTGCCGGCAATGGGGTGGGCGTGGTTTTGCGATGACGCCTCTGGCCCGCGGGCTGGCAGTTTGACACCCCTGCCTTAGATCGTTCCTCTCTACAGGCATTCTGGGGGTTAAACTGGCTAGGTGTTAGATGATGCTGGCCTACAGGATATCCATCTTGTGATGAGCTGTACATTCTCCTGATGAATAGGGAGGGCCTTGTTATTCGGCATCTTTGATCACCAGAGGACAAAGTGTTCTTAAGAGGATGGTTAATGTTAAAATTTTCTACCTCATTTTTTCTTTTTAAATGATGGTTATGTGGAAATGGGACTCAGGAAATATAGACCGCAGAATGTGTATGCCTAAAAGATACTTAGCGTGAAGAGCCCTTTAAAATGACTTCGGAGTCATTTTAAATGATTTTAAAGAGAAATAAGGAGTCAGAAGGAAGGATAGTGTTTTTTTATGTAGTAATTTAGAGAGATACTGGGTTATTTATGTCTTCCATTTCTAAGCTTCTATTTTATTTCCTCCCACAGAAATTTAGATGTCATATCCGTAAGCTTCCTCTCTCTGTCATATTCTGAGGCTGATTTTGATTTATAAATTCTTTCTCATTACAACGTATTATTTTTCACCCACTTTTTCACATAAGGTTCCATTTCGTATATTCCATTCTATTATTATTGAAGGCATTGTTAGGCTGTTTAGCTTAGATTAAATCCCTGACAATGTCAGGTGCTTTGCAATAAAGAAGCCTTGTGAATATTTAATCTCCTGTTGGCCTTATTGAGATATATAAATACATATACATATCTTGTTCGTCCATCGAATTCGATGAGGACCTTGACATCTTATGGATTATCGGCCATCAACGATGTGTCCGTAGGTGGCTGATAAGACCGATGTTAGCACGGAATGTTCTGCCACATACTGAACAAAGAAATGTAGACACAGTTACTTCGGCATTTACAGCTTTGGCTTTGCGGAGTGCACGCTTCTCTTGTGCCAAGATTGTCCTTCTATGTTCATATGTCTGGCAACCCTGGTACACCAGAGTACGCCATGTCGATCGATCATGTGCCAGAGGTTCCCAGGAGGTGGTGTTAATATCCAGGGACTTGAGAGAGGCTTTCAACATATCTTTATAACGCTTCTTTTGTCCCCCGTGTGATCGTTTTCCTTGAGACAGTTCACCATAAAAGAGCTTTTTAGGGGGCTTCCGGTGGCTCCGCCGGCGCTGCTAGGGTCTCCTCTGTGAGACTCCGTCATCTGGATTTGTAAAGCCGCGAAAAACAGCGCACATCAGCTGTTTTTTCGCGGTGAAAAATCCCCTCTCCGGGCAAAGGAGAGGTGTAGAGCATCGGGAGCAAGGTTGAGCCTTCTTAAATCCCTGGAAAATAAGTTTCCAGGGATTAAGAGTGAGCTCCCTAAGCTCCGGAGGACGCTCCTATCCAGAGACGCTTCTGTCTTCGGGCAGAGAAAGACGCCGCGACCACTTCTGCCTTTTTAAAAGCTAACACTGGAGAGACTGTAAGCAGGCTGAATGACTACAGGAGTCTTAAAGAGATTGCAAGTATTTTTATTGTTTCTTTTTGGTTATACATTTCTAACGTCTACAATCAACATAATGTTTCAAAATGGCGTTTAGCTTTCACTATTTTCATTGTTAAGGAAAGTGCTGGAAGTGAAAGTGGAACTGTTACTTTTTTCTCTCTTCCTGTTTCCTCAAGCGCAGCTAGAGAGACGGCTGTGATTATTTGAAATTTAAAATGGAGTGGAATTTACAGCCAAATGCTAAACCTATGTTGGATCGTACTGATGAATTTTATGAAAAAAGGTCTGATACACAGAAGATTTTTACTCAAGACTTTAAAGAGATTAAAGCATCTTTGAAAGAGATTAAAGCATCTTTGAAAGAGGCTTCTACAGAAATATTAATTATATTAGCTAAATTCTTTCTTCCAAATGAAGTTGATGTACAACCGACTGCTGAACAATTTATTTTACAATTTGAATATGGAGAAGAGTTAGATCAATTAACTGGAACTTTTTCTTCAAATGAAACTGATTTACAATTGTCTGCTGACTATTATACAACACAAGAGAAATCAGAAGATCAACCGGGAAGAGAAGAGGATAGTTTTGAGTATAAAGACTACAACTGGATTTTGCTAGATGGAAAGTTGGTTTATGGAGAGCAAGAGGTTTTGTTTCAAGAAGGGGAATTCTGTCCAGCCGGGCAGCAAGAAGAGGATTTAAGTGACAAAAGAGAGACTTTGTTTCATTTTATGAAGCAATTAGACTATAAATGGATTCGGTTTGATGAACAGTTTATTTATGGAAAGCAAGAGGATTTGATTCAAGAAAGCACGACTCAACTCAAGAAGCAATTTATTTATGGGGTCGAAGAAATAAAGAAGAGAGATTTATTATTTGGATGGGTGGCCTTGTTATGGCGGTGTATTTGGTTAAAAAGAAAACCTAGAATTCGTTTGAAGTAATGAAATTTAAAACTGTATGTAAGGATGTTTGGGTAATTTAAAATTATGGACTGAATTAAGGACTAAGAATACGAGTAAGATGATTAATGGTTGACATAATTAAATTAATGAAGGATGTATTTGTTTTGATGATCTAGGTTTGACATTAGATTGGAATGAAAATTAGAAATGGTACAAATAGTTTGTTTTTATGAGAGAGCCCAGAAGTTGATTGATTAAATGAAATTTATAACTAAATGAGAGAATTAAGGTTAATCTAAGATTATGGGTTGATTTAAAGATTGAGATTATAAGTATGTTGTAAGATAGGATGTTTAAATGATATATCAAGATATATTATTATAAATTAAATTTATTAGATTTGACTTAGATTGACGGTTTAGATGTAAATGATAAATATTATTCTTAACAAGATGTTATATTTTTTTTCTTTTTTTTGAATTGAGGGATTTATTGATATTGTTATTTTTAATATTATCTGTTTAATTTCAATAAGATGAGTTTTTTCTTTTGTGTTTTGTTTAAGGGATTGATTTGATTCAGAGAATGTATATATTATATAGTTTAAAATTCTTGTTAAGATTATATAATAATTTTGTTGGACGTAGTGGGGTTTTCTTTTGTTATACCCTGTAATCATTCTGGGAAGTCGAGGGTTAGGGAGGGATTATAATTTTAGAGATGATGTTTTCTCAACTGTATTTGGGGTTGGTGGAAGAATATTTAATTATTGTTATTAAAGGGTTGTTTGGGTGGCCTTTGGTGGAGTGAAGGTTTATTTAAGTGGAAGTTGACAAGAAAGGGGAATAGGATGGAGATAGAGAAGGATGAAGGTTAATTGTTTGAGATGATTATTTTCAGTTGAGTTATTACTATTAGAAGTACTGGAAATTGTATTTATGTTTTGTTGATGATTGTTTGATTGTATATTAAAAAATACCAATAAAATACATTTAATAAAAAAAAAAAGAGCTGTTTAGGGATGCGATGATCTGGCATCCTTACAACATGGCCTGCCCAGCGCATCTGGGCTTTCATCAACAGAGTGTAAACTGATGATAGGCCTGCTCTGGAGAGGACATCAGTGTCCGGTATCTTATGTTGCCACCGGATCCTCAGAATTCTACGAAGGCAAGTCATGTGGAAATAATTCAGTTGCCTCACGTGCCTCTTGTATACTATCCAGGTCTCACTAGCATACATCAGGGTAGTTAACACTGCTGCCTTGTAAACTTTAAGCTTAGTAGCAAGGCTTATTCCACGGTGGTCCCACACATTAGTCCGCAATCTGCCAAATGCAGAGCTTGCCTTAGCAATTCTACAGTTGACATATACATATACATATACATACACACACACACACACACACATATTTGCACACAAGAGATTTTTTTAAAAAAATATTGCAATACTAAGCAAGAGAATATATCACATTCCATTTTATTCTCCTTTGCATTTTGTCTTCTTGAAAAACAACCATGAGCCAGAAGCAAAAGGAATACAATCACTTTAAAAAATGTCCACTAATTTTTTATTTATTTATTTTGCAATTTCTATACCGCCCCCCTCCCGAAGGACTCGGGGCGGTGTACAGCCCAATTAAAAACATCAACATACAAAAAGTAAAATGATTAAAAATAGATTAAACAATTTGGCCCAGAATCATTTAAAACCCAATACATTATCTTAAAAGCAACAATCCCCTAAAACAATTATGGCCTTGTTGGTACCGGAGCTACTATTCCAGGCTGGCTTGTCGAAAAAAATATGTTTTTAATTCTCGACGGAAGGAGCGCAATTCCGTCATCGTAGGGAGTTCGGGGGGGAGCTCGTTCCAAAGTGTTGGAGCTCCCACAGAGAAGACCCTCCCCCTGGGGGTTGCCAGCCGACATTGTCTGGCCGACGGCACCCTGAGGAGACCCACTCTGTGGGACCGTACTGGACAGCGGGAGGTATTTGCTGGCAGAAGGCGGTCCTGTAAATATCCGGGTCCGATGCCATGGAGCGCTTTAAAGATGGTCACTAACACCTTGAAACGCACCAGGGAGGCCACCGGCAACCAGTGCAGCTCGCGCAAGAGCGGTGTTACATGGGAGCGCCATGATGCTCCGGTCACTACCCGCGCGGCCACATTCTGGGCCAGCTGAAGCCTCCAGGTGCACCTCAAGGGGAGCCCCATGTAGAGAGCATTACAGTAGTCCAGCCTGGAAGTGACGAAGGCATGAGTAACTGTGCATAGCGAGTCCCGGTCTAGGAAGGGACGCAACTGGCGCACCAGGCGAACCTGATAGAACATCCTCCCGGCCACTAATATTAGGCACTTATTCAAGCAACTCCTTACTGCAATATTCAGAAGAATCAAAGCTGGTTCCCGAGAGCCCCAGTAGTAGACTTATTAAAATATTGTGCCACAATGACGGAGATAAAGTTTGAAAACTTCCTTCAGCCACAAGAGTTTCCTGGGTGACGTTCAGGCCTATCAGACTATCGTATCAATTAGGACAGATGTTCTTTGAGAAAAACGAACAGGTGGCCCTGCGTAATGCTGCTCGGATTTCTCGGATAAATAGGGTATTTATATTTCATTAATAGCAACATCCCAGCAATCTATGGTACTTCCATTACGCCAATCTGCTGCCCCTAGGACAGGCATGTCAAACTCACGACGTCACATGACGTCGCATGATGTAGCGGAACTTTTCCCCCCATTGCTGGCAATGGGGTGGGCGCAGTTTCGTCGTGACGCATCCGGTCCCTGGGCTGGCAGTTTGACACCCCTGCACTAGGAAGTTCTGAAGAAAGACAAATCTCTTTTACTGCCAGCTGATGAACCATCAACTGGAAACTTGACCTGAAGGGAATTAAAAATTGAATTGAATATTAAGTTGCCTCTAGAAGTTGTGGGTGCTCCAACACTGGAGGTTTTTCAAGAAGAAATTGGACAACCATTTGTCTGAAAGGGTGTAGGATGTCCTGCCTGAGCAAGGGATTGGATTGGATGACCTCCAAGGTCTCTTTCAACTTTGGAATTCTGTTGTTCTTTTGCCATAGTTCTAAACAGCACCGGATGTACATGGGCTATTTCACATATAAAATGTGGGGAATTTTTTTTCCACATGCAGCTTTAGCATTTACAACCTCTGATGATTTTATAGGATGGGGTTGTTGTTTTTTTAGAGTTAAGACAAACATTACTATAATTTTTCACTGTGATTTATGATTCCTGTTGCGCTGACTGCTGTCAAGGATGCCTGCATGCTACTTTGATTTTAACAATGAACGGTGCTTTTAAAATGACATAATTAACTATGCAAAACAAAATTAATGTTACTTCAAAATTAGTCAGTTTAGTTCAGTTTTATGATGCTCAAAAGCCTTGCCTATTCATCTTGTGGGTGGTAGCTTTTGTCATCTTTTTCTTCTCTTGTTTTCTTCAGTTGTTTCTTTTTATATATAAAAAGTGGGAGGAGGAGGAGGAGGAGGAGGAGGAGAAGGAGAAGAAGAAGAAGAAGAAGAAGAAGAAGAAGAAGAAGAAGAAGAAGAAGAAGAAGAAGAAGAAGAAGAAGAAGAAGAAGAAGAGGAGGAGGAGGAGGAGGAGGAGGAGGAGGAGGAGGAAGACTGTGGGGTCCTTGGTGCTCTCTGAGCTTGCTTGTTTTCTTGCAGACATTTCATTACCCAACTAGGTTACTTCATCATTGTTAGAAGGGGTGGACTTTATGGAGGAGGAGGAGGAGGATCTTCATAGACTTGATTGAAGTTGCAGGTACAATCTTCTCTTCATTCTCCATAATGTAAGAGGGGAAACTAAGAGGGGAAATTCCCTCACTTTCCCCTCTTGAGAAATTTTAGGAAGGAACATCTGTGTTTAGTCAGTTCCTTGCTACTGAAACAAGTGCAACCCTTGATGGCTAGATTTATCCATGTCCTCTATTTCAACTTCTCTTTACAGATATTCTGTACCAGGGGTCTTCAGACTTGGCCCTTTTATGACTTGTGGATGTCAACTCCCAGAATTTCTCAGCCAGGCACACTGGCTGAGGAATTCTGGGAGTTCATGTCCACAAGTCATGAAGGGGTCATAGTTCCCCCATGTTGGCTGAGGAATTCTGGGAGTTGAAGTCCACAAGTCATACAAGGGCCAGGTTTGAAGACCCCTGTTCTATACGATCTTCCACAATCATCTCATTGATGTCTCTTCTCTCATCAATCCACCTTATCCATTATCTTCCCTTTCTTTTTTCCCTCATAATCAGTCACGTGTGTGTGTGTGTGTGTGTGTGTGTGTGTGTGTGTGTGTGTGTGTGTATACAAATATTCTTTTTTTTTTACTACTTTCTTTGCTGGTTTATATCGTTCTTCAGTTCTTAAAATCAGTACTTGAAGAAGAGCTCAATGTGCTTTCTGACTTTCTCCTGAGGTTTGTTTGTTTGTTTGTTTTTGTCTCTTAAGATGTTCTTCAAGGGATTTATAGTTCTCAAAAGTTTCTGCTACATGCCACTCATTTAACATATCAATCTCTCTTATTGGTGTGACTAGGTCTTTTCTTATCTCCAAGTTCCTATCTTTTCAAAATGTAACATCTACAATCGCTTGTCCTAGTGCTAATTAATTGCAAAAGCAAAAAAAGCCCTGACAGAACCTAAAGCATGTATGAGAAATATGTGCTCTTGGTTCATTTATTGAACCAAATATATCTGTAAACCCTAAATATGGACACTTTCTTTCTTTCTTTCTTTCTTTCTTTCTTTCTTTCTTTCTTTCTTTCTTTCTTTCTTCCTTCCTTCCTTCCTTCCTTCCTTCCTTTTTCTATCTTTCTATTTTTCTTTCTTTCTATTTTTCTTTCTTTCTTTCTTTCTTTCTTGATCTCTTTAATAGCCATTAAAATTCACAAGCAGGAAAATTGGAATTGACACTCTTTCTTCTTTAATGAAGCTATCTCTTTATTTCAGCAGGGAAACTTTAAAGAGCAAATTAAGATAGAAATCTCATTTAGTTCTGATTAAAGTTAAAAATTTGCAAACAATTGGCTCAGGATTGAATTATTTGCATTGAAGGTAGAGGGTAGAAAGTGCAAAAGTGTCATCTGTTGCATATCTTTCCTTTTTTACCTGAACAATATGTGGTCTTTTCTGCTTCCCACTCAAAATGCACCGGGTTTAGCGTAAAGCTAGCAAAGATCAGCATTTTTGCGGAAAGATTGAATTGTCCTATATAGTACAGTGGTGCCTCAGTACTCAGCGTTAATTGGTTCCAGAACACAATGAGTACCAAAAACAATGATTACCAAACATAAGAAATATTGTAGTGAGTCACAAGGCAGCCGACACCGACAAGTTCTAGCTTGTGTCAATGCAAAACATCCGAACCATGACAGCTTGTGCATTAAGCATCAAACATAGAATGAGTACCGGGGCAAAGTTCTCAGGTCAAAACAAATGCATTGGGTACCAAACCTGCTGAGTTTCAAAGCAGTTGAGTACCAAGGTACCACTGTATAATGAAATCTGAATTGTTTTTTTTTCCCATCCTTGCATATTCCCACAAATACAGTATCTTCATTTTTTCCCCCAAATATTAAAGCTGCTTTTCAGTTTTCACTCCTAATGAAGAAAGCAATCCAGATTATTATTGTTGACAATCGTACCCAAATCCATTGGCCCTGGGGAGTACATTATCTTTATTTTTTCTCATTTAAATAAATTATTTGATTTAATTAATTATTTGATTCATTGCCTAGATTTAGCTTAGATTATTTTTTTTAATTATGTCTTTATTATTTTATAAGTAACTCATAGTAGCAAACATGCATATAACTTTTTCCTCTTCTTTTTCCCCCCACAACAACAAACTTGTAAGGTAAATTGGGCTGAGAGAAAGATAACGTACTTCCCTGGGCCAATAGATTCGGGTAGGATTGTTAACAATCGTCATCTAGATTTCTGTCTTCATTTAGGGATGGAAACCGAGAAATAGCTTTAATACTTGAAAAAAACGAAGATCCTGCATTTGTATCTATGGAGATTCTCAGTCATCCAGGTCATAGTTATCTCAAAGATGCTTTTTCAGGAGGCAACTGGACTTTCTTTTTCTTTGAAGACATTTCGCTTCTCATCCAAGAAGCTTCCTCAGCTCTGACTGGATGGTGGGGAGTGGAAGGATTTATACTCCTTGCAGACAGCTGGTCATTTGCATCCTTTCAGCGAGTCATTGAGGCCATGTTGTCAAGATCACCTGAGTGGTGCAAATGGGTGTGGAGCCTTCTTGGAACTGCTGAAAGGACTGTGTTGTAGACTGGAGATAGATGATGTCACATCCTTCCCCCTCTGTTGAGAGAAGGTTGTTCAGTTTTGACCTAGATGGCCTCTTTGACCCCTCTTTGAAACCAGCGGTCCTCTCTGTCCAAAATGTGGACTTTGCTGTCTTTAAAAGAGCAGCTTTGGTCTTCTGAATGCAGATGGGCTGCTGAATCTTGTCCTGATGGGTTTGTTCTCCTATGTTGTTCCATGCGTTTATGAAGTGGTTGTTTTGTTTCCCCAATGTACAGATCTGCACATTTCTCATTGCATTGTTCTGCATATTCCACGTTGCTTAGTTTGTGTCTGGGTGTTTTATCCTTGGGGTGGACAAGCTTCAGTTTCAGTATGTTCTTGGGTTTCAAGTGTGCACTCCCTAAAGCTCATAGGTAAGAAAGTGAGGACAAATAAAGGGAAATATTTCTTTACCAGAGGGTCGTTGGTTTATGGAATTCACTTCCAGAAGAGGTCGTGACAGCTGTCAGCCTTGATAGCTTCAAGGCAGGGTCAGACAGATTCATGGATGCCAAGTGTATCGGTGGATATTAAAACAGATGTCCATGTGCCGCTTCTATGTTGGCTGAGGCAGGCAGGATTCCCTTGAGTCCCATTTGTTGGGGGTCAAGGGAAAGGGAGGGTTTTGCCTTCTCTTTCTGCTCAAGATCCCCATGTACAATTGGTGGGCCACTGTGTGACACAGAATGCTGGACTCGATGGGCTTTGGCCTGATTCAGCATGGCTCTTCTTATGTTCTTATGTTATGTTCACATATGTTGTGTTGACTGAAGATTTGTGGCAATATGCTAGGAAGAAAAAAAAACACAATTCAAATTTCATTATATAGTGGTACCTGGCCTACGTCACCCAGCTAGTTTTTACTAGAACTAGAACTGAGACTCTCCTGGTGATTGGCCCAAGGGCACCTAGCCTTCTTTCATGGATAAGGCAGAACTAGAACTCACAGTTTCCTAGTTTCTAGACTAGCACCATAGCATCCAACAGGCTCTTTCTTCCTTTATTTTGAAAATCAGTCTTCCTTCTAATCTAAAGTGAGTGATTTTCCTTTCTTTTTCTTTTTTAAACAAAAACAATATTTTGGAAATAGCAAAATTTTAAATAAAAGTTCGTATTTCGAAATAAAGTTTAAGCATACCCTTATATATCTTTGTGCTTTCATATCTATGCTTTATTGTGTGTGTGTGGGGGGGAATATACTGGACAGCACATTGGAAACAAAAAAAGACAATAACACCAACACACATTTGTGAAGGCATATGTGGTTTCTAGAATTGTAACAAAATCCTCTTGCCACCCCGTTTGACAATTATTTTATTAATATAGTGAAGCAGCTAGTTGAAGAAGAAAACAGATCCTCAGCTTAGCCTGAGTTATATCTGACATGTGGCTGGTGATTGGAATAATCTCTTAAATTATTAGAATAATCATTGTTGATGAGCAGATTGCCAGTCCCCTTTCCCCCAGAAAAGGACAGATGGGTATTATCTGGCCTGGTTCTCTAGGAATAAAGTAGGATCAGATAATGGTTAATGTGATCAGATTTTAGGCTGATTCCAAGCCAGTTTGCTTCTTAACACAAGCAGAAAAATAATTAGAAGAAAATTGTTGGAAAGTAATCTCTCTCTCTCTCCCCATCCCTCTATTCCCCATCTATCTATCTATCTATCTATCTATCTATCTATCTATCTATCTATCTATCTATCTATCTATCTATCTATCTATCTATCTATCTATCTATCTATCTACCTATCATCTATCCATCTATCTACCATATCTACCATCTCTCTCTCTCTTCATCTCTCTCTCTCCATCCCTCTATTCCTCTATTCCCCATCTATCTATCTATCTATCTATCTATCTATCTATCTATCTATCTATCTATCTATCTATCTATCTATCTATCTATCTATCTATCTAAATTTCTGTTTCTTTCATCTTTGTAGCTTTGCTTTGATTAATTTGGAATTGCTACTTTCATTCCAAGCAACTTTGTTTAAATTTGAAATGGTGTTTGGACTTGAAATGTTAGAATATTTTAAGTCACCAAAAGAGGGGATGAATTGTGTGAGGATGTTTTTGCAGTGTTTGGAAGCAATTAAATCAATTCAGAAGAAACTAAAGACCAGGTGTGTACACAAATCAACTAAACAGATTTATTGCTAAAAGCCTATGCATAGGAATCTTCTCAGCTAAAGTTTAATATCTGCTTCAAATTAGGCAAGAGTCAATGGCACTCAAGGCAGGTTGGTCTTAGTTCATTTGTGTGACTATGTAAGGATTCTAGACTGATCCCTTTTTTAACTCCATCCCCGAGTTCTACCGCTCCCACTCAACTATTCAAATAATTTTGCTAATTGGATTCCATGGAGCAATTCAGTCTGAATGCTTACCAGATCATTTATACATGAAATCCTCAGATCATTTATTATACATCTAGACAGTCTATATGAAAACTTTCTTCACCATCTATAATTTCTCATTTGTCTTTAAATTTTCAAACATCTGGCAAAAGGATATTTTAAACGTTTACTAGTTTTAAAAGCCAGAAGAGAAAAGAGAGAAGACAGACTTTTTCTGGAATTCTAATGAAAAAATGTCCTTAGTTCTTACATTTGAAGGCTTCAATGCAGAACTTTTTCCGGGATTACAGGAAAAAAAGTATCTAGCTATCTGAGTCCCAGGTTTTAAATAGCTGTAAAATAACAGCTGGAGAAGTATTGTCCATAGAATAATTTCATGTCCTTTAAAAATACTAAAAAAAAATATTGTAATTCAGGTGTAATAACAGAATATTTCTAAACACATACTGTATATATTCTTATGTTCTTTGAAAGAATGGCTAATAAGATTTGAGGTTGGAAGAACTGTGACTCTGAGTTCAGATAAGACTTTGAAAGTTCTTTGAAAAGGGAAATTGTGAAATGATCTCCCACCTTTTCCGGAGCTAACTATGAAGGATAGCAGATTTTTAATTGTCAATGAATTCAATTATCCTGCTGACAATTCCATGATATTTGTAGAATAATGAGTGAGAGTTAAATGAGGCTGAAACAGTATTTTCTACTAAGGGAATAATCTTCATATTTCTTCATCAAGAAATGTGTCCAAAAATAAGACAGCGCTAACGAGCTTGAAGTCAGGTCCTGCATAGACTATAGTCATGCACATATTATGCAGTAGTTGAAAAATGCTGATGAACATCTAATTTGGAGCCAGAGGAGACAAGGTAGTGAGCCAATGATAAGGAAAGTCTCCCTCCTGTTTAGCTTAACTACTGGTGAGAGAGAGAGAGAGAGAGAGAGAGAGAGAGAGAGAGAGAGAGAGAGAGAGAGAGAGAGAGAGAGAGAGAGAGAGAGATATGATAAACAGATAGATTGATAGATGAGAAAGAGAGATGATAGATTGATAGATGAAAAAGAGAGAGAGATGATAGGTAGATTCATAGAGGAGAAAGAAAGATGATAGATTGATAGAAGAGAAAGAGAGAGAGAGAGAGATGACTGATAGATAAGAGAGGGGGAGAGGGAGAGAGAGATAGTGGGAGGGGGAGAGAGAGACAGAGACAGAGACAGAGACAGAGACAGAGACAGAGACAGAGACAGAGACAGAGACAGAGACAGAGACAGAGACAGACAGACAGACAGACAGACATATGATAAACAGAGAGATTGATAGATGAGAAAGAGAGATGATATATTGATAGATGAAAGAGAGAGATGATAGGTTGATAGAAAAGAAAGAGAGAGAGATGACTGATAGATAAGAGAGGGGGAGAGAGGGAGAGAGAGATAGTGGGAGGGAGAGAGAGAGAGAGAGAGAGAGAGAGAGAGACTATTGATAGTAATGTCAGAGAAAGACAATTTTTTTTTTAAAAAAATGAAATTGTCTAATGCAGTGTTTCTCAACCTTAGCAACTTTAAGAAGATATGTGGACTCCAACTGCAAGAATTCTGACTGAGGAATCTTGGGAGTTGAAGTCCACACATCTTCACTTGCCACAGTAAGAAACACTGCCATCACACCCAAATTAATTACAAAATGAAGGAATATATAGTGGGAGTCAGCTAGATTCCACCTCAAAAGTTCTTCTTAAATATGAATAGCTATATATTTGAGAAGCTGCATACAAATAAAAGTGTAAATGGGCAAATTCCTCAGTGATAGCAGATTAACGAAGAGGTTATTGTCAGAAAATAACATGAAAGGTGAAAGTTGTGCCTCTAATGAGAATTAAGCTTCTTTGCAATGTCACGGACTCTGAATAATCATAGTAATATATTTTAAGAGACACTAGTCATATGCTGATGTAGACGAAGATGATAGATTTAATTTAGATTTTAGGCTCGTCCCACATGAATCGTAAAGAGCAAATTCTTTATAAAAAAGTCAACATTTTGTATTTTAATTCCACTGCTTAACATTGTGGCATGGAATACAAGTAGCATTAAACAGAAATGCATAAAACATGCAAATTATAAACTACAATAATGATGAATGGGTATTTATATATATATATATTTTGGCCGGCTTTATGCTGCTCAGCCATGCTACATCCTGAAAGCTGTAATACGGTGATGATACATAGCTGTAATAAAGTATAACTGTGACTACTGAGGTATTTCCTTAGCACTGTATATCATCACCATGCTACCACTTCGTTGATTTATCCCTGCTTTCCAACACGGAAGTGATGTTGTTCTGATGTCAAGAACAGTATATCACTGGGGTTAGCCAGCTTATACTGGTCAATTATCCCAAATATTACTCTGTATAGCTCAGCAAAATAGAGGAAAGAAAAAAGGATAGAGATACCACGGTGGTACCTTGGTATTCAATTGCTTTGAAACTCAAAGCAAGGAAGTCAAGCTCTTCTCCAAAGGGCCTGAAGGCAGGACAAGAAGCAACAGATGGAAAGTCATCGAGGATAGAAGCAACCTGGAACTAAGGAGGAATTTCCTGACAGTTAGAACAATTAACCAGTGGAACAACCTGCCTCCAGAAGTGGTGAATGCTCCAACCCTGGAAGTTTTTAAGAAGAGACTGGATAGCCATCTGTCTAAAATGGTATAGGGTTTCCTGCCTGAGGAGGGGGTTGGACTAGATGACTTCCAAGGTCCCTTCCATCATCACCATCATCATCATCATCATCATCACCATCATCATCATCATCATCATCATCATCATTTGAAGTGTCTTGGCGACGTTTCGACGAAGTCTCATTCGTCATCTTCAGGCTGGTGCTTTCGGCTTCTGCTCCGAAAGAGTCACCAGTGAGTCGTGTGTCAGGGAAGCATCCAGCCCACTCGCAGACAGCTGCTCCTCAGTGGATTTAATTTGGCATTTGATGTCTTCTGATTTTTCCATGAGGAACTTCATGTACTGCCTTCGGCTTTCCGTTTTTGCTCTTTCCACGAACAGGAGATCTTCGGTTTTCACCACGTCCTCCTGAAGGCGTTTTTCCAGCACAAGCGCTGATGTGAGCTTTCTCCTCAGGGTGCTGAGTTCGAGTTCGACTTCTTTGTTTTTGGACTGTGCTCCATACAGATCCGAAGTCAAGTCGTTGATGGCAGGAATAAAACTTGCAAGAGATGTGTCCTTTGTCTCCAGAGCCACGGCAATATCCACTACGTTATTTAGATAGCTTGTGCTGGCTTTCGATAGGCTGCTGACGGAAAGATTCAGACTCTCCATTAAAAGTTCCTGCAGGAAGAGGCCTTCACTGCCTTTTCCTCCATGACTCCTTGGCTTCGCTTGCAGTGCAAACTTTCCGCTCCCCTGCCTCGGTCGCTGCCCAATGACGTCATCAGGAGAAGGGGCTCCTGGGAGTCGTAGGCCGGGTAAAACAGCCCCTGCGAGGAAAAGAAAGGGAGAGTCCTTTCTTTTTTTCCTTTCCCCTCTTCCCCCCAGTCCCTTTTTAGGTCAAGGTTTTGGGGAGGAATAGAAAGTGGAAGAAAAAAAAAGACCTATATATATATAGGTCTTTGGTTCTTCGGGTTTTCTCCCACGTAGAATTTGAAGTGTCTTGGCGACGTTTTGACGAAGTCTCATTCGTCATCTTCAGGCTGGTGCTTTCGGCTTCTGCTTCTAGGAGCAATGTGAGATTTTAGCTGTTTCTTCCTTTTAACTGCCAGTGGGGGTTTGAACTGATTGGCTGGGAGCTCAGCTGTGTTCTGATTGGGTGGAGGTGTGTTCTGGTTGGTTAGGGGCTTGGCTGTGCTCTGATTGGCTGGGGGAGTGTTCTGTTTGGGTGGGGCCTTTGTGCTCAGGTTAGTCAGTGTTACAAGGGGATTAGAGATGGTGAACTGTATAGCTGTTTGGCTTTGCGTTCGTGGTCGTGCCTCATCTTCATGGTGGGTGTCAGTTTGCTTCGTGTATGGATTGGAGGGGTTTAAGGTGGCTAATGATGCAGCTGTGGTCTGGCTTCTGGTTTGTGGAGGATGATAGATAGATAGATAGATAGATAGATAGATAGATAGATAGATAGATAGATAGATAGATAGATAGATAGATAGATAGATAGATAGATAGATAGATAAACAGACAGACAGACAGACAGACAGACAGAGAGACAGATATATAAATATATAGATATAGATAGATAGATAGATAGATAGATAGATAGATAGATAGATAGATAGATAGATAGAGTGAGTGAGTGAGTGAGTGAGTGAGTGAGTGAGTGAGTGAGTGAGTGAGTGAGTGAGAGAGAGAGAGAGATGATAGATGATGGATAGATATAGATGCACACAGAAACACACACCATGCAAAAACAGACAGCTATTTTTAAGGAAATGAAATCTACTGCAGAGTCACAAGCTTTTTATCCTGTACCCGACCTTGACCTTCAGATGCATAGCAAAATAATTACCTGTGTAGCTCAGAGAAGAGTTAATATAATCAGACAAAGGTTGTGCTGTCCTGCTTGAATTAAAATCCAGCTTATATTAATCACTGTCTCTGTCCTTTCAGCTTTCTATCATGGGACAAGGACAAATAAAGGGGGGGGAACACCCAGAAATAAAGGAATAAAGACAGCCAGTCTAATGAAAAGAAGGACTAGGGGAGACATGACAGCAGTGTTCCAATATTTGCAGGGTGCTTCCTCGAAGAAGGGGGAGGGGTCAACCTATTTTCCAAAGCACCAACTAATCAAGGAGAGTTAGTAGTACAGTTAAACTAAATTCTGGGAATACCATAATCTGGATTGTGATTGACCTGTTTTCAAAGCAAGCGCATTGTGTGGCATTCCCAAAGATCCAATCAGCTCGGATCTTCGCCAGGTTGTTTGTACAGCCTATATATAGGCTGCATGGAGTCCCAAGGTGTATCATCTCTGACCAAGGGGTGCAGTTTATTGCAAAGTTCTGCCGGGAATTTATCAAATTAATAGGGCTTAGTTCTGGGTTCTATCTGAGTACCAACAGGGTCAAACTAAACGCCACCTATTCTGTATCTAGGCATCTGTTTTGTTTTTTCTACTTCAGTCCAGAAGCTCATATTTCATTTATTTCATTTTCATTTATTTCGACTTATATGCTGCCCTTCTCCCCAGACTCAGGGCGGCTCACAACAGAAATATAAGTACAAAATACATAGGTCACTTAAAAAATGGTACAATATAAAACTATGAAACTATAAAAACTATACTCACTCATACAACATACACTCCCAATCAAAGGCCCAGGGGCAGAGCACAGCTCACACACCCCAGGCCTGTCTGCAAAGATGTGTTTTTAAAAGTTTACGGAAAGCTAGGAGGGAAGGAGCAGTACGAACCTCTGAGGGAAGTTGATTCCAGAGGGCTGGGGCAGCAACAGAGAAGGCCCTAACCCTAGGTCCCGTCAGACGGCACTGTTTAGCAGACGGGACCCGTAGGAGGCCAACCCTATGTGCCCTAACCGGTCGCTGGGATTCATGAGGCAGCAGACGGTCCCGCTAGTATCCTGGCAAGTATCCTGGCCCATTGCCATATAGGGCTTTATAGGTCATATTGGTGACTACTAAACAACATTTTGGAGGGTAGTGGCCAATGTTCAAATCTATCTTTTGAGTCTTCAGCTTGTTTTCTGGGATATTAGCAATCCCACCCCCAGCTTTGTGTCATGTGAATTTTTGATGACATCCCTTCTAATCCCTTAAAGAGCAGTGGGCCCGTGACAGGACCTGCTCCATCCCTTCCTCCATGTGGACAGAAGACTGTGTGTCGGTTACCATTTTCAGCTAAACGTCCCAGGAGTTTCTTTTTCTGGAAATCCCAACTGGACAGTTGACACTTCAATGACATCGGCTGAGTTCCCAATCTAGCCCAGAGCTCTGCTAGTCTGTATCAGTTGTCTGCAAATTTCCCATGAAATCCAGGACTCCTTCATTCCCTACCTACATTAGACCAACCAGATTGTCCCACCTGCTGAGTCCCAGATGAGGCAGCTTCCCATTTTCACGACCAGTTTCATCCCCATTATGGTGTTCATGTTGAACCAGTTACTGAGCTTGTTCAGAAACAGGCAGAGGTACAAAAATGACCATATTTCTGATAAATAGTCAACATTTTTATGGTACTCATTCAGTCTCAGCAGAGGGAGGCAGCAACAGCTTTCAACCTCTGATCAGTCAATCTCCAATTTAAAGATGTATCCTGCTGCCAGACAAAATTCATTAGTTTCTTGATAAGTGTTCAATTTTCCTCAGCTTCTATCTAAATAGGATGCTGGTCATTGCATAGTGTCTCTCCAGTTTCTCATTAGTATTGCTATTTGCAATTTACCTTCCACGCGACACCGTATGTTTTATACATTGCTATGTTAGCTTTGACAATTCTGCCTCTGGAGTACACTAATAATATCACTTTAGAGGGGTTGGGCCTAGTAGTTGGTTGATTAGTAAATATGAACGTGTGAAAAGGCTGCATGGGGCGGGGGAATGATAGCTGTTGTTGAGGCTAATAGTTGCACTTGGCTCTGTCTGATTGATCTCACTCTTCCTACACGTCTGTTCGGTTGTAAGAGTGAAGTATTTGTTGTTCAAAATATGCCTGTCCAGCAATTTCCAAACAAGCCTCTTGATGTTTGCTCTTGGTAATGATGTACTTGTTCTTCAGTAATTCCATTTTCCCTGCTTGATAAAATGTTTGAAGTTTCCAATAGCCCATATCATTACTGCTGTTTTGCTGTCAAAGAGAATGGTGACCTTGATCATTGTTTTTCTTTGAGCCATTCTTCCCCGCCCTAGTTTTTTTTTTAACTTCTGAAGTTGTAGCTACTTTTTTTTTTAAAAAAAAATCATAATCTGACATTGGCACCATTCACAACCTCAGGTGTTTGCCTGTTTTGATTTTGTAAGTGAGAGAAAGAACTTTGCAATTTCCACATAGAGATCACCTTCATAGCATTTTGCCGGTGGAAATGTAACAATCCTGGATTGCATAAACAGAGGCATAAAATCAAGATCACGCAAAGTATTAGTACCGCTTTGTAAAACCCTGATAAGACCACACCTGGAATACTGCAGCCAATTCTGGTCACCATACCACAAAAAAGACATTGAGAGTTTGGAAAAAAAAAATCAGAGAAGAGCAACTAAGACGATCAAAAGCCTGGAGATTAAAACATACAAAGAACGGTTGCAACTCTTAGGATTGGCTAGTTTAAAGAAAAGAAGAAATAAAGGAGACATGATATCAGTGTTCCAGTATTTGAGGGGCTGCCACAAAGAAGAGGGAGTCAAGCTATTCTCCAAAGCGCCGGAAGGCAGGACAAGAAACAATGTTTGGAAACTGATCAAAGAGAGAACAAACCTGGAATTAAGGATAAACTTCCTGACAGTGAGGATAATTAACCAGTGGAACAACCTGCCTCCAGAAATCGTGGACACTCCATCCCTGGAGATTTTTAAGAAGAGACTAGACAGTAACTCATCTAAGACGGTATAGGTTCTCCTGCTTGAACAGGAGGCTGGACTAGAAGACCTCCAAGGTCCCTTCCTATTCTATTCTATTCTATTCTATTCTATTCTATTCTATTCTATTCTATTCTATTCTATTTCCTGAAAGTGAGAACAATCAACCAGTGGAACAACCTGCTTCCAGAACCGATGAATGCTCCAACACTGGAAATTTTTAAGAAGAGACTGGACAGCCATTTGTCTGAAATGATGTAGGGTTTCCTGCTTGAGCAGAGGGTTGGACTAGATGACCTCCAAGGTCCCTTCTACCTCTGTTATTCTCTTATTAAGTCCTGTGCAGAGCACATTGCACAGCAAGTGTTTACCAGTGGTTTTGATTATTCTCAGTAAGGGACATGACACACTTTTGAATATGGTCCGTTGCAGAAGTTACATCCTTCTGATATCTACGTGATGTAAGGGTTGTCTGTGTGTGCTTAAAAAAAAATTCTGCCAAAATCCTATTTGCCTAAAACAGAATCCAACTACGGCCTAAACACACCTGGAATCGTCTTTTTATTATTATTATTATTATTGGTCATGTCTTCATGACATTAAGTTCAAGGTCATGAGTAAGAGTTGCTTATCTTGGTCTCCACTGTATCACGATAAAGCTGCATTTTTTTTCTTCTTTATTAACCTTACCCTGTCCTTGGATAGAAATCACTTGAAAGAGAGGAAATGAAGGCAGGAGAGAGTTCAGCCATGGGGTCAGCAAATTTTATGCTGCTGGATTTGCCTGACAGTTCAAAGTTGGATGGCTAGCATTTCAGCTGAGCCGTGGGGAAAAGCCTTGAAAGCTACTGTATATTGTAAGCAGAGACTAGTTTTGTCATGCCTCCGTTGGAGCCTGAATCTTCGGAAGAAAATGAGCTGGAACAGGACCCTATGAAGGTCAAGGGAGAGGAGTCTGTGGCTTCAGAGGAATGTGGGAAGAGCAGGCTGAGGCAGGCCAGGGCCCTTCAGGAGTGGGACAGGAGGAACATGAGAGGCAGAGTTCAGCAAGGGCCACCCCCACCTGATCCTAGAGTATGGAGAGTGGAGAGAAGGAGGGAACAACACAGGCAGGCTCAACTACTCAGGAGGAGAGTGTCCGACCCCTCTCCACAAGGCACACCTGGAGACTGAGATTTAAGGAGACACAGTGGGGAGAGGCTTTTGTCCAGAAAAAACGCTGATTCCTTGGAGTTTTGTGTGAGTTGTTGCTGATCTCTTGTTCTGTGACTTCTGCTTGGAAATCCGGAAGCTCTGACCATTGGACTGTCTGACAACGTTGCTTAGATGTTTATAGATCTCAGACTGTATTTTGGCTTCCCTTCTGAAACTGTTCAGGCAAGCCTGTATTCACACAGACTCGTTAGGTTTATGATGTTTGTGTCATTCTTTCTTATCTCCATGGCCTTGGGTAAATTCCTCTCCTAATTCATATTGTATGTGAAACTACTTGCAGCCAGAGTGTGTGCGTGTCTTCCTGAGTTTGAAGGCTTGCCAGAAATGTGGGAGCATTTGGGGAAAAGTTGGAGCAATTAAAGGGCAGTTTGAATGGCCAGCTGATTGCATTGCCTCGGTGCTGTGCCCTGGGTCATTACAAATTTCTTAAGTGTGAATCAAAACCAAAGATGGACCATACAACATTGGTTCAGTTTAGCAAGAATGACATGATTAAGGTCCTAAGAAATCATTGTGGGAAGAATCCAGAGAAAGAAATATTTTGGGGAATAGTAAAAAAAATCAGAATATATTTCTCCAAAGGAATAATGGAGAAGATCTTTTAAAAGGCAGAAACTTCTCTCTCCCCACAGCTAGAAATCTCAGCAGAAACCAGCTTTTAGAAATGCAGCTGTAATAATCGATTCAGGAAGGTTGGAGCCAGGAAGCTAGAAGCTGATGAGATTAGGAAGACAAAGACCTCTAAAATCTACATATCCCACCCAAACTCTAAAAGATATGACCTTTGGGGACATAATAGAATTAACCCATCAATACCAGAAAGACACACTGAACCTCGGGTCAAAGTATATGACACAGGAAATACAAAGTCTCAAACAGGAACAGGAAACACGCTTAAAAGCCCAAGAAGGTATAAAAACCCACCACTTCCAGCTCCATGTGATCAGTTTTCCCAGAGCCACACTTCTGTGGAGGCTCCAGCACTGGAGATTTTTAAGAAGAGACTAGACATTAACCTGTCTGAGACGGTATGGGTTCTGCTTCAGCAGGGGAATGGACTAGAAGACCTCCAGGGTCCCTTCCTATTCTATTCTATTCTATTCTGTTCTGTTCTGTTCTGTTCTGTTCTGTTCCGTTCCGTTCCGTTCCGTTCCGTTCCGTTCCGTTCTATTCTATTCTATTCTATTCTATTCTATTCTATTCTATTCTATTCTATTCTATTCCATTCCATTCCATTCCATCCCATCCCATCCCATCCTATCCTATATTCTATTCTATTCTATTCTATTCTATTCTATTCTATTCTATTCTATTCTATTCTATTCTATTCTATTCTATTCTATTCTATTCTATTCTATTCTATTCCATTCCATTCCATTCCATTCCATTCCATTCCATCCCATCCCATCCCATCCCATCCCATCCCATCCCATCCCATCCCATCCCATATTCTATTCTATTCTATTCTATTCTATTCTATTCTATTCTATTGGAATGGGAGGGGAGGGGAGAGGAGAGGAGGAGGGGAGGGGAGGAGGAGAGGAGAGGGGAGGAGAGGGAAGGGAATGGAAGGGAGGGGAGAGGGGAGGGGAGAGAGGAGGAGAGGGGAGGGGGAGGGGAAGAATGGGGAGGGGAAGAGGGGAGGGGAGGAGAGATTAGACAAGACAAACAAATTTATGTTGAAGGAAAATATTATAATTATATCTATGGAGATCCTAAGTTATCCAAGTCACAGTTGCCAAAAGGTGGGGGGTTTTTTTGTATTGTTTTTCAAAAGGCAACAGGACTTTGGTTTTTCCTTGAAAACGTTTCACTTCTCATCCAAGGTCTTTGGTTCTTCGGGTTTTCTCCCACGTAGAATTTGAAGTGTCTTGGCGACATTTCGACGAAGTTCCATTCGTCATCTTCAGGCTGGTGCTTTCGGCTTCGTGCTTCTAGGAGCAATGTGTGATTGTAGCTGTTTCTTCCTTTTAACTGCCAGTGGGGGTTTGAACTGATTGGCTGGGAGCTCAGCTGTGTTCTGATTGGGTGGAGGTGTGTTCTGATTGGTTAGGGGCTTGGCTGTGCTCTGATTGGATAGGGGGTTGGCTGTGCTCTGATTGGATAGGGGGTTGGCTGTGCTCTGATTGGCTGGGTGGGGGCTGTGTTGTGCTCAGGTTAGTCTGAGATACAGGGAGATTAGAGATGGTGAGCTGCATAGCTGTTTGGCTTCGCGTTCATGGTCGTGCCTCATCTTCATGGTGGGTGTCAGTTTGCTTCATGTTCATGTTTGACCATAAACGCGAAGCCAAACAGCTCTGAGTGAGTGAGTGAGTGAGGAAGGGAGGAAGGAAGGAAGGAAGGAAGGGAGAGAGGGAGGGAGGGAGGAAGGAAGGAAGGAAGGAAGGATTATTATTTTTTTGCAAAGAGTATGTGACTTTGAGAGAAGTTCAAAATATTAGGGAATGTTTATACCTCTCTTAAAATTATTTATTCTTTGGAAAAAGAAAAGGATCCTACATAATGTGAAATTGTTATCAATTTTTTTTGTTTTTAATTAAAATAGGGTGTGAAGGTTTCCAATGCAGAAACCTTTCCTTTAAAAAATAATAATGGCATGTAAATGATGGGCTGGCCATTGTTTGTTTCTTGTCACGTTGTGAAATAGACTTTATCGAAGAAGCAAACAAAGGTCTTAGTTTTTTTTAATAAATATTTGAAGGTGCATTTTAAGCAGCGGCGCTTTTAAGTGGGAAGCCAGCACTATGCAACACAACCCTTTTTCCTGTTTAATGCAATCTGAGCTTATCTACATTCTTAAAGCATTTTTCCCCTCCCTCCCTTCCTAGGCTCAGCTCATCCTATCGGACACTGATCTAGCTCCCTTGAGACGCCATCCATCCTGAAATTGCAGAGAGCAGGGATTGAACTGCTGAATCAGTTGGTAATCAATCTTCCATCCTACTGATATCCATTAGTATTTTATCTTTGATCACAGCCTAATGGGAAACATAGAACATTAAGGAATAACAAAATGTCCACTAATTGATCTATGCTGCCAACCCTCCAGAATTAACTGAGCTTATTCTGATGAAATAGCTGAAAGAAAGCTCAGGTATAGGAGCAGACTATGACTTCTGGCAATTACTGGGGAGGCAAGCAATATCTACCCTTTATCAGGTTAATTGATTTTTCTTATCTAGTTAATTAAAAATGCTGATTTCAGGATGGATACATGATGAAGAAATGATTAGATAGATAGATAGATAGATAGATAGATAGATAGATAGATAGATAGATAGATAGATAGATAGATGGATGGATGGATGGATGGATGGATGGATGGATGGATGGATGGATGGATGGATGCATGGATGCATGGATGCATGGATGCATGGATGCATGGATGCATGGATGCATGGATGCATGGATGCATGGATGCATAAGATAGATGATAGGTAGGTAGGTAGGTAGATAGTAGATAGATAGATAGATAGATAGATAGATAGATAGATAGATAGATATTTGTACAGATGATATAGATATAGATATATAGGTGGTATAGATACAGATAGAGATGGAGGGAGAGAGAGAAATGATATAGAGATAGAGAGATCCAAATAGATACTGATACAGATAGAGATGAAGAAAGAGACTGAAATAATAAAGATAGAGATGATAAAAAGATATAGACAGAGAGAGATTTGGGGGAAAATGAAAATAACAAAGAGATAAAGAGATATTCTCTCTTTCCCACATACAGGTAGCCCTCGACTTGTGATCACAACTGAGCCCATTTTACAATCTTTATTGCCCCACTTGTTAGGGGAAATCACCGAAGTTGTGAAGTTAGTACCGGTAACACAGTTGTTACTAAATCCAGCCTACCCAGAAGGTTAGAAGGTCACAAAAAGTGATCACGTGACCCCAGGACACTGCAACCGTCATAAATATGAGCCTTCCTTCCTTCCCTCCCTCCCTCCCTCCCTCCCTCCTTCCTTCCTTCCTTCCTTCCTTCCTTCCTTCCTTCCTTCCTTCCTTCCTTCCTTCCTTCCTTCCTTCCTTCCTTCCTTCCTTCCTTGATAAGACATCCTTGCCGTTAAGTGTATTTATATCCTTGTTGATACATGTGACTCTTAATACCTTTTCCTAACCTCCTTTTCCACTTTCTAAGCCTTTGATTAATGAGTGGCAATCATATACTACCTTGGAAGAATATTGTGTGGGGAGTAATTTACCTCAGATGCTGTGTATCTCACCTACATTTTCATCGCCTTTTTCCTGAGGGTAGTTTTTGTGTCCCTTGGCAATGGTTAACTCAAGTGTGCAAGAAATACTTAAGGAATAAATTGATACTGCTTACTGATGCCCCAATTTCACAGAGAACATCCCATTATATGCCAACACCCTAACCGAAAAGTCTTTCAAAGCTATTGCGGAAACTAAATTGGATTTTTGCGGCTTAAACTGCATTGTGTGGAATTTAGCTTAAGCGACACAAAATATAGGATTCCTCTCCTAAGTAGGAGAAAGGTTTTTTTGTGTGAATCTCATTTGATATTCAAATTAGGAGTGACAACTGACAATATCCACAGTCCAGTTATTGAGAAGTGGCAGAAGTGGCCGTTTAAGGTCCAATCCAGGATGTCTTAAGCTTGGAGAATGCAAACTCTTAAAAAGGAAAGTGGTCCATTTTCTGCCAGTAAATGCATTCACAAATTCCCATTACTACGGTGGATGAGTAACTGTGTTCAGAACAACTGTGTAAACTCTGACTATGTTTGTGGGTGGATGGGTGAGTGACTGATTGCTTTTCTTGTGTGTGTCAGGGTTCCGACAGATGAAACTCTTCAAAAGAACTTCGAGGCATTGTTTACCTTAAAGAATCTTTATTTGAGTAGCATAGCATCGGCATTAACATAATTGAAGCCAAAACCTGAGTTCCCTTCCCCTGAGCACATAGTATCAAAACACAATTCCCTCCCCCAGTTAGCAGTCATAAATCACATTCCCCAATTAGTTTTAAAAGTGGGTTTCCCCTCTAGCTCTCCAGCCTGCCAATTCTTTATCATCTCTTATTTCAATAACCTTGGTTCTCATACTAGGTTCAGTGTTATTATGTCTAGCTAGACTCTCATGCACATTCCTCCCCCCAGCATTATCTAACTCTAACTCTAACTCTAAAAGCAAAAGCAAAAGAAGAAAAGGGTTGCATCTCCATCTGTTGTCAATGCAAAAACATCCGAGGTTAGCAGCGTCGACAGTGTGATACTAAGAAAAGGTCATCTCCAAGAAAGTATTGTAGGTATATGCCCAAATATAAATGCATGGATTATATGGATATACAGGCAGTCTCCGACTTAATGACCAAGTTGCTTTCTTCCAGTCTTCTGCCTGTTTGTCCTACATAGTGGTTGTTGCAATCATTACATTGTATGTTGTAGATGACTCCTGTTTTGTCTTCTGCGGTTGCTGAGTCTTTGGGTTTGCTTAGGATTTTTTAAAGGGATTTCCATTTTTGTGGAATATGTTGTATAGGGTATATAATAATAATAATAATAATAATAATAATAATAATAATAATAATAATAATAATAATAATAATAATAATAATAATAATAATAATAATAATAATAATAATAATAATAATAATAATAATAATAATAATAATAATAATAATGCTGGAAGGGACCTTGGAGGTCATCTAGTCCAACCTCCTGCTCAGGCAGGAAACCCTATACCATTTTGGACAAATGGCTGTCCAGTCTCTTCTTTAAAAAACTTAAAAACTTCCAGTTTTGGAGCATTCACCGCTTCTGGAGGCAGGTTGTTCCACTGGTTAATTGTTCTAATTGTCAGGAAGTTTCTCCTTAGTTCCAGGTTGCTTCTCTCCTTGATTAGTTTCCATCCATTGCTTCTTGTCCTGCCCTCAGGCGCTTTGGAAAATAGCTTGACTCCCTCTTCTTTGGGGCAGCCCCTGAGATACTGGAACATTGCTATCATGTCCCCCTTCGTCCTTCTCTTCGTTAAACTAGACATACCCAATTCCAGTAACTGTTCCTTATATATTTTAGCCTCCAGTCCTCTAATCATCTTTGCTGCTCTTCTCTGGACTCTTTCTAGTTAGCTAGTTAGTTATTAAATTTATATATTGCCCATCACATTCCCAAGTGACTCAAGTGTCTTTAGTTTATTAGGGGGTGTCTTCCACCAAAGTAGCTAGGAGTGAATAAGTAGTCTGCATTATAGTAACTCCTTAGTTGTGATTCCTGCCTCAGTTGTGGCAAATGTAGTGTGATTTGAAGCAGAGGAAAAGAACAATGAAGTCTAGCTTTTCATTAACTAGCACAGGAGAAAGTGAGTGAATAGCTTTTTTTTTAAACTTTTTTTGTAAGAATGATGAAACGTGAAGAAAGATTTGGACATTAGAGGTGGAGGAAGCATACCAAATTTCATAGAAATCAATAAAGGACATTTGATCCTCATGCCCTACAAATCTGTCCACATTTCACTTGTTTTCCACCAGAACAGAGAAAAATTACAGAAAGTTAGATCATTACTTAGAAAAGAAGCAGTGCCCACATTTCTTCAAAATTGGTGCAGCGGTTTGCAGACTACATTTCCTTAGATTCTGATGTAACAAATGCCCTACAATGCTTTGTTTTGAGACAGATTATGGTGAAATTTACAGGGGGAGATGATCCTATAGTGAGAAATATATGTGACAAATTTCTTAGAGGCAGCCTGATTGATTTGTGTGCAAAACAAATATGTGTTTGTGAGGAATGAGGAATGGATAGGAACATACTGACAGTGGCTGAGTTTAAAGATTTATAATAACAGGTGGGTCACTTTTCTCCTTTAAAATAAAATTTAGACCTTAAGTCTAAGTTCTGAAAATAAATCAATCACAAAAATTGTAGTTTGATCACAAAGATCATTTTATCAATCCCTTAACCCAAAACTTTTCAACCTTTTTGGTCTACCAAGAGGTTCTTCAATGAGAATCCAATCTCATTTAATAATAATAATAATAATAATAATAATAATAATAATAATAATAATAATAATAATAATCATCAATCGCACAGTCAGCCAGATGTTCAGACTGCATTTGGCATTTTGACTACCTATTGAGTCCTCACCAAGGACCTGGAATAGGCAGATGTGGATGTTTGATGGTATTACAGATCTCGTCACAGAATGGAAGCAGTTCCTAGTAAGGCAGCCTTTTGCAATTGACTGATGGCAAATTTGTCAATGCCAATGGTGTTCAAGTGGTGTTCCAGTTGTTTTGGGATTGCACCCAAGGCACCTATTATTATTGATACTACCCTTGCTTGCTTTTGCCACAGTCTTTCTATTTCTATTTATAGGTCTTTGTATTTTGTGATCTTCTCCAATTCTTTCTCATCTATTCTGCTGTCTCCAGCCACTGCTACATTCACTATCCAGACTTTTTTGTCTTTCTTATCGACAGTTGTTAAGTCCGGGGTGTTATGTTGCAGGTGCTTGTCTGTTTGAATTCTGAAGTCCCAGAGCAGTTTAACTTTATCATTTTCTATGACTTTCTCTATTTTATGATCCCACCAGTTCTTGCTTACAAGCAAATGATATTTCTTGCAGATCTTCCAATGCACCATTGTTGCTACTTTGTCATGCCGCTACTTGTAGTCAGTCTGTGCAATCTTCTTGCAGCAGCTTACCAGGTGGTCCACTGTTTCTTCAGCTTCTTTGCACTTATTATTATTACAGGTAGTTCTCAACTTATAACGATTCATTTAGTGCATTTAGTGACCATTTGAAGTTACAACAGCACTGAAAAAAGTGACTTTATGACCATATGGAACAAGCTCCCCCCCGAACTCCGTATAATAACAGATTTACGCACCTTCCGTCGGGAACTAAAAACATTCCTTTTCCGACAGGCCGGCCTGGCATAGAAGCTTCTGAGTATTTTTTAAGATTTTAAATTTTGTATGTTTTGGGTTTTAGGATTTTGGCCAAATGATTTAATTTATTTTTAATTATTTTAAATCTTGTATATTTATATGTTTTTTAAAGTTTAGGCTGTACACCGCCCCGAGTCCTTCGGGAGAGGGGCGGTATAGAAATTTAATAAAATAAAATAAAATAAAATAAAATAAATAAAATAAATAAAATTTTTCACACTTTACGACCATTGCAACATCCCCACAGTCATGGGATCAAAATTCAGACACTTGGCGACTGACTCATATTTATGACATTTGCAGTGTCCTGGGGTCTTGTGATCAACTTTCAAAACTTTCTGACAAAGCAAAGTCGATGGGGAAGTCAGATTCACTTAACAAACATGTTATTAATTAAACAACTGCAGTGATTCACTGGACAACTGGGGCCAGAAAGGTTGTAAGATGGGGCAAAACTCACTTAACAACTTGCTTAGCCACAGAAATTTTGAGCTCAAATGTGGTCGTACGTCCAGGACTACATGTTCTTGCTTTGACAACATATGGACATGCAGCCATTTTCCTTCTTATGTTTTACTCTTAGAATTAGAGTTGGAATTAGATGATACTGGGGGGGAGGAGGAATGTGCATGGGAGTTTAGTTAGACATAACAATATTGTAACTGGTGTGAGAACCAAAAGGGCTCAAGACCCAGACAGACAACTGGTCTCTTCCCCTGGATATAAAAAATCAGGAGCAATTAACTTTAATTGTTTGAGATGCATTGAGTTATTCCTCAGCCCAAAACAGTGTCATTAGAAGCTACTAGCAATTGCTCTCAACAGTAAAGCCATTCCACCTTATGTAGTTCATACATCAGAGCCACTACAGCTTATCTTCTATCTCAATGTTTGATTACTAAACTCACTTCTTCTTCTTCTTCTTCTTCTTCTTCTTCTTCTTCTTCTTCTTCTTCTTCTTCTTCTTCTTCTTCTTCTTCTTCTTCTTCTTCTTCTTCTTCTTCTTCTTCTTCTTCTTCTTCTTCTTCTTCTTCTTCTTCTTCTTCTTCTTCTTCTTCTTCTTCTTCTTCTTCTTCTTCTTCTTCTTCTTCTTCTTCTTCTTCTTTGCTGGTGCATGAAATACAGAGACAAATCAAGATATTAGAAGTTGCTGGGCAGGTGAGAACTCAGCTGTGACTTCTTGCTAAAACGAACGGTTGTTCGACAGACAAAATGCAATGTATTAACAAAAAAGAGGCCGGTTCTGTTCCTGGAACGTGCTGATGCACAAGCTGAAAAGAACTGGTGTCTCCTTTCTGAGACAGCTGTTTGACAATTGTCACCTCGCTTTCTTTCTCCCAAAGCATGCCCGAGTTGTTTTTCACAATCAATTTCTCCTCACTTGGTGTCTTTAGTTGTAGTGCGTGTAAGGCAGGGGTGTCAAACGGCGGGCCCGTGGGCCAGTTGCATCATTCTCCCATAGCGTGCATATTACAGCCATGCTCTCTAATTAGCAGATTGGGTTTTAGACAGAGGATGTTTTATGTTGAAATGTATAGCTTAACAGATCTAGGCCAAATTTAAGTACTGAACAATGGCCCGCTCGTTCTGTTATCGGTTTCTGAGTAGGGAAAATGAAAAACTAAATTATCATAATAGACGCTTGCCGGTGCATATTTCTTTTCCAGTTATGGTTAAACTTCGACCACCATTTGCCTTGCCAACACAGTCATTAACGAAGGACGGTGAAAGTTATAGTCCAGCATCACTTGCCACACAGTATAATGGTAAGGGAAAAGCTACTACCTGTTGTGAGTGTCCCTAGACCAGCTTGGGAAGTATCAGATGATGAGGATCAGCAGCCTGGCCCCTCTGGGTGTTTTCCCCTCCCGGCAGCCGAGGAAGAGCAGCCAGGCCCCTCTGGGTATTTTCCCCTCCCGGCAGCTGAGCCAGACAGGGAGGAGATTTACAGGCAGTCTGGGTCAGATTCACAAAGTGAGGGGTCAGATTTGGATCAAGAAGATAGATGGCTTGATCCGAGATTCCGAAGGTTTGATAAACGAAGGTGTCAGTTAAGTGGAAAAAGGAAGTAATGGGGGGAAGTGACGTATCGGACACTATATTAGAAGGGGACAGAGAAACTACGCCTTTGTCACGAGCAACATTAATCAAAGAGTAGCCTGATATCTGGAGCCGTGCGTTTGACTTCAGTCTTCTGATGTTTTGGAAATCTACGGGAGAATAATGAGGCCTTGGACAATGTGATAAAGAAAGAGTGAGTTAATTGGAAGGTGTGGAAGGAGCATGTGTTAATCTAAATGTAAATACATGAGACTTGGCTGTTTCTGCCAGCAAAATGCCAGCAGCGTGCTTTGAAGTGAATTCTTTTGAAATGTGTTAAATAAACCTCTTAAAGACATATTTATGTGGATTTTAATGAGCTGAGAGGGGCCAGACAGAACACTACCTACCTTTGATTAATATTATTTCAAGCAATATATCAGATAAGTGGAAATATATTTTTTTTAAAAAAAATGCAAAGCCAGGATATTCACTTTTTTTTACCTAGAATTATAGAATTCTTCCAATGCAAGTGTTTCCACGAAATGATTTTATTACGGTGAAAGGGAAGGGAATGAAACTTGATGCAGGTAACAGTAAGAGAAGAGTACTGACATCAGTTCATAAGAATGTAAAATCCGTGTATACGTTGCTCCCCAAATAGAAGATCACAGAGGCTGTAATGGCCTAACATGGATGGTGACTGAGAAGGAAATGGGTTTGTTTATTTATTTATTCATTCATTCATTCATTCATTCATTCATTCATTCATTCATTCATTCATTCATTCATTCATTTATTTATTTATTTATTTATTTATTTATTTATTTATTTATTTATTTATTTATTTATTTATTTATTTGTTTGTTTATTTATTTATTTATTTATTTATTTATTAAATTTCTATGCCGCCCTTCTCCTGGGACCCAGGGCGGCTTACAGCAATAGTGCAATAACAGGTAAGAAATTTAACAATAACAATTAACCATTTAATCTAAAACACATTTTATTCAATCTAAAACACATTCATACAACATACAATCACAATCAACATATAGTCAGTGGTGGAGAGACCTTCCTAGGCCCAGGGGCAGAGTACAGTTCATACGCCCCAAGCCTGTCGGCATAAATAAGTCTTCAGTGATTTCCAGAAAACTAGGAGGGAGGAAGCAGTACGAACCTCTGTGGGAAGCTGATTCCAGAGGACTGGGGCAACAAGGGAGAAGGCCCTTGCCCTAGGTCCCGCCAAATGACATTGCCTAGTAGACGGGACTCGTAGGAGGCCAAGCCCTATGTGCCCCAACCGGTTGCTGGGATTTATGAGGCAGAAGATGGTGCCGCAAGTAACCTGGTCCATTTCCAACTTTTTTCAGACCTGTCTATTGAGGGCACTAAAATGTCATCCCCAGTGAAAACAAGTAAACCTCACAGAAGTAGAAGAACCAAGGGTTTCTCACCACTGATCTGGATAAGGACCAGGCTACAAAATAAGTTGGATTTCATAATAAATAAGAGCCAGTTTGGTGTAGTGCAAGGGCCTTCAAACCTGGCCCTTTTATGACTGGTGGACTTCAACTCCCAGAAGTCCTCAGCCAGGCATGTCTGGCTGAGGAATTCTGGAAGTTGAAGTCCACCAGTCATAAAAGGGCCACGTTTGAAGACCCCTGGTGTAATGTAAAGGCAGTAGGCTAGAAAATGGAGACTCTGAAGTCCCATCCCACCTTAAGCATAAAATTGATCTGAGTGACCTTGGGCCAGACACTCACTCTCAACCCTAGGACAGCGGTTCTCAACCTGTGGGTCGCGACCCCATTTGGGGTCGAAAGACCATTTCATGGGAGTCACCAAGCACCACAGTCCGCCATTTTTTTTGGTCGGCCATTTTTTTTTTGGTCGGCCATTTTTTTCCCTATCGCGATGCGGGCCGCCGCGCCATGCATGCGTGATGCGCCCTGTCGTGCCATGCATGCGCGATGCGCCCCATCGCGCCGTGCATGTGCGATGCGGGCTGGGGTCGAGCCCCGGAAAAGGTTGAGAACCGCTGCCCTACAAAGATGGCAATGACAAACGACTTGTGAAAAGTTCAATCAATCAGAACAGAGCTGGAAGCGATCTTGGAAGTCTTTTAGTCCAAGCAGGAGACCCTATACCATTTCAGACAGAGGTTCTTAAAAAACCTCCAGTGATGAAGGATCCACAACTTCTGAAGGCAAGCCGTTCTGTTGGTGAATTGTTCTCACTGTGAGGAAGTTTCTCCTTAATTCCAGGTTGCTTCTCTTTTTGATCAGTTTCCATCCATTGTTTCTTGTCCTGCCCTCTGGTGCTTTGGAGAATAATTTGATGCCCTCTTCTTTGTGGCAGCCCCTCAGATACCGGAACACTGCTATCATGTCTCCCCTATTTCTTCTCTTCTTTAGACTAGCCAAACCCAAGTCCTGCAGCTGTTCTTCATATTTTTAGTCTCCAGAAGGCCTTGGATCAATTGCTCTTCTCTGAAGTTTTCCCAAGGTCTCAATATCTGTTTTGTGATATGGTGTTCTTCATATGTTTTAGTCTCCAGGCCTTTAATCATCATCTCTGCGCTTTTTCCCAAAGTTTTTCTAAACTTTTTCTGCTAGGAAAATTGCAGAGACTTGCCCAGGCAGTCATCAGTAGTCAAGACTGTCTGAAAGGAACCAAAGGACGCAAAAAAACACAAATGGCGAGAGACACACCAAATGCTTCGCCGTAAATGCTTTTTATGGAACGTTAGGGTTCATCTCTCCATTTGCCTTAGGCTACCTATGATTTCCTAATAATGAGTAATTAGATAATTATGAACATTTTCTTAGTGAAATTAGTGAAATATTAGTGATATTTTGAGATGTTGGACCAGGGAAGAAGTTGGTTCCTCTTTTTTGACTGAGTTTTTGTGTTCTTCAATGCGTGCACTTATTCTTCTGTTGGTTTGTCCAATGTTTGTGGTGGAGCAGGCAGTACATGGGATTTCATATACTCCTTGATTTTCTAATTCAATTTTGTCTTTAGGGTTTCTTAGGATGGTGGATATTTTTCTGTTTGTGCAGAATGCTGTTTTGATATTATGTTTGTGAAGGATTTGCTGATCCTGTCTGTGGTGCCTTTTATGTATGGGAGGAGGGCTTTGCCGTTTTCTTGTTCTCTGTCTTGGATTTTAGTGGGAGTTTCTTTTTGGATTAAGTTGGAAATCTTATTTCTTTGGAATCCGCTGGATGTAAGTACATTAGTGAGAGTGTGTAGTTCGGTTTTTAGGTGTTGTTCGTCAGCTAGGCATTTGGTTCTTGAGATGAGTGTCTTGGCTACGGAGTTGATCTGTACTGGGTGGTGGTGTGAGAGTGCGTGCAGATAGCGGTTTGTGTGTGTTTTCTTCTGGTAGATGGTGTGTCCTAGGGACCCATTGGATTTCTTGTAGACTAAGACATCCAGGAAGGGAAGTTATATATATATAGCCATTTTGAATCCCATAGGGTGTGGCTAACTGAAAAGAGCAGAATGACCTCAAAATGGCCATCTTAGTCTCCCAGTTTAATTCTTTAACTCTTTGCCAGAAAAAGAAATTTGTATATATATTGAAGAACACAAAAACTCAGTCAAAAAAGAGGAAACAACTTCTTCCCTGGTCCAACACCTTAAAGCCACAGGACATGAAATTGACTTTAAAAAGACCAGAACTATTGCCAAAATGGAACACTTTAATAACAGAATAATCAGAGAAGCCATCGAGATAGAAAAGCGCCCACACAGCATGAACAAACGAGATGATACCTCCTGCCTACCAGCCATTTGGAAACCCGCCCTTATTGATAAACGAGTCCCTAACACAAAGAATGACACCATACCCACACTCAGGAAAACCACACAGGATGTCACCACCACACATCCAGGGAAAAAATAAACCCAAACCCACACCGATGATGAGGCATGACCACAAACCAGAAGCCAGACCACAGCTGCATCATTAGCCATTTCAAACCCCTCCAATCCATACATGAAGCAAACTGACACCCACCATGAAGATGAGGCATGACCACGAACGCGAAGCCAAACAATAGCAAGGCAACTCACCATCTCAAATCCCTCTACAATTCAGACTAACCTGAGCACAACAAAGCCCCCACCCAAACAGAACACTCCCCCATCCAATCAGAGCACAGCCAACCCCCCATCCAACCAGAGCACAGCCAAGCCCCTAACCAATCAGAACACACCTCCACCCAATCAGAACACAGCCAAGCTCCCACCCAATCAGTTCATACTCCCACTGGCAGTTAAAAGGAAGAAACAGCTATGACCACACATTGCTCCTAGAAGCGCAAAGCCAAAAACAGCCTGAAGATGACAAATGGGACTTCGTCGAAACGTTGCCAAGACACTTCCAATTAATGTCACTGAATATATCTATATATCTATATATAAATATATATTCAGCGACATTACTAGTACCTGTCAGCTAAGGAGTCAAAGTCAGAGGTTCTTCTAAGGATAGAAAATTATTTTTACATCATCCCAATAGGCCTTCTTGTTTTTTTGTTCATTATATATGAGATTTGTCAACCGACCCAGATTTTACACATGTTCAAATACAAAGGTCAGAAATTTGCTCTGATGTTGAACTATTCATCTCTGGGGAACAAACTAATTCCATATCATGATTTTTTCCTGGATGCTTTTCTGTTCAGGTCTGAATTATTAATGAGAGATTGCTTTTGAAAAACTCAGCATGCTCGCGCCCATCTAGAGGGAGAGAGATAGATTCATATATATTCATATGTATTCACATTCCTTTTGGTGAGGTAAAGAAAGTTGCCCTGCTGAGACTTTTCATCACCGATAGTAATAGTAACAAAGTTGGAAGGGATCTTGGAGGTCATCTAGTCCAGTCCCCTGCTCAGGCAGGAAACCCTATACCATTTCAGACAAAGGGTTGTCCAATCTCTTCTTAAAAGCTTCCGGTGTTGGAGCATTCAGAGCTTCTGGAGGCAGGTTGTTCCACTGGTTAATTGTTCTAACTGTCAGGAAGTTTCTCCTTAGTTCTAGGTTGCTTCTCTCCTTGATTAGTTTCCATCCATTGCTTCTTCTCCTGCCTTCAGGCGCTTTAGAGAATATCTTGACTCCCTCTTCTTTGTGGCAGCCTCTGAGATATTGGAATACTGCTATGATGTCCCCCCTCGTCCTTCTCTTCATTAAATTAGACATACCCAATTCCAGCAACCGTTCCTTATATGTTTTACCTTCCAGTCCCCTAATCATCTTTGTTGCTCTTTTCTGCATTCTTTCTAGAGTCTCAACATCTTTTTTACATTGTGATGACCAAAACTGGATGCAGTAAATAGAATAGAATAGAATAGAATAGAATAGAATAGAATAGAATAGAATAGAATAGAATAGAATAGAATAGAACAGCACAGCACAGAACAGAACAGAACAGAACAGAACAGAACAGAACAGAACAGAACAGTTCTTTATTGGCCAAGTGTGATTTGTTTCTGGTGCATAAACTCTCAGTGTACATAGAAACAATAAAGTGATAGTTCATATATCATAGATCAGAGTTACAATGATACAATGAAAGACAATCATAGATACCAATAGGAGAAGGTAGTAGGAAAAGATGAGAAAAATGAGAAGATGAGAAGGATAATAGCAATACAGCCCTACTACATGGGTAAATAGTTTCCATGATTAGTTTCCATCTGTTGCTTCTTGTCCTGCCTTCAGGCACTTTGGAGAATGGCTTGACTCCCTCTTCTTTGTGGCAGCCCCTGAGATACTGAAAGACTGCCATCATGTCACCCCCTCATCTTTCTCTTCATTAAACTAGACAGACCCAATTCCAGCAGCCGTTCCTTATATGTTTTAGCCTCCAGTCCCCTAATCATCTTTGTTGCTCTTCTCTATACCCTTTCTAGAGTCTCCAGATCTTTTTTACATCATGGTTACCAAAATTGGATGCAGATAAAATTCAGAAATGCAATCTCCTGTTTAAAAAACCTACAGCAGAAGGCAGCAGAAGGCTGAAGTAGGTGACTAAATCTGCTTGGCCCTTGAATAGCAAGCAGGAGGGCAACCTATGGCCATAGGGAAGACTGAAAAATAAAAATGAAAAAATAAACAAAGCAAAGAAAAAAAATCCACCCAATTCCAAAATGAAATAAACAATAATAAATAAAATAAAATAAAATAAAATGAAGTAAACTAAACTAAATTAAAGTAAAGTAAAATAAAATAAAAAATAAAGTAAAAATAAAGTAAAATAAAATAAAATAAGTAATAAAGTAAAGTAAAATAAAATAAAATATTAAATTAAATTAAATTAAATTAAATTAAATTAAATTCAAAGGAAAATGGTAAAGCACTTCCATAAACCACATGGTAAGAATACCAGTTAGGTAAGGAGAAGCTTTATTAAAAAAAATGTAAAATAAAATAAAATAAATCATAAAATAAAGTAAGCGAAACTAAAAATAAAGTAAAATAAAACAAAGTAAAGTAAAGTAAAATGAAATAAGAAATAAAATAAAATAAAATAAAATAAAATAAAATAAAATAAAATAAAATAAAATAAAATAAAATAAAATAAAATAAAATAAAATAAAATAAAATAAAATAAAATAAAATAATTAAATTAAATTAAATTAAATTAAATTAAATTAAATTAAATTAAATTAAATTAAATTAAATTAAATTAAATAATTAAATTAAATTAAATTAAATTAAATTAAATTAAATTAAATTAAATTAAATTAAATTAAATTAAATTAAATTAAATTAAATTAAATTAAATTAAATTAAATTAAATTAAATTAAATTAAATTAAATTAAATTAAATTAAAAATGGTAAAGCACTTCCATAAACCACATGATAAGGATACCAGTTAGGTAAGGAGAAGTTTTATTAAAAAAATAAAAATAAAGTAAAATAAAATAAATAATAAAATAAAATAAAATAAGCTAAACTAAACTAAACTAAGATAAAACAAAGTAAAGTAAAATAAAATAAAAAATAAAATAAAATATTAAAAAATTAAGTTAAGTTAAGTTAAGTTCAATTCAATTCAATTCAAAGGAAAATGGTAAAGCACTTCCATAAACCACATGGTAAGGATAGTTAGGTAAGGAGAAGCTGTATTAAAAAAAAAAGTTTAAAATATCAAGAGCCACATGGAGCTAACCTAAATATTACTCTTGTTTTCAATGCATGTTCTCCACTCTCAGCATTGTACATTGATATATGGCATGGCTTTTGCTAACACAGCATTATTTGGGGAGGGGTTGGGGAAGACTGCAGTCAAATATCGCAAGACTTAAATGTTGAGATGAATGTAAGTCAAATGAGTAATGTCCTAATTTTTTTTTCCTTCTGCTCATTCAACTGTCAGCCAGCCAAATCCCACCCCTGCCTAGAGCGGTGACCCTCAACCTGAGCAACTTAAACTACGTGGTCTTCAGCCAACAGCAGTATTCCATGTGTCCCATTTCTGCACGTTTTCTTTTTCATTCAACAGGGTGATAAGTCCATTTCTTCTTTTGCCCCCATTCTGTCAGCTTAAATTGTACAAAGTGGGGTGTATTTTAGAGCACAGGCATTTTATAAAACACACACCACGTAAATGTCAGAACTGTGCAATTTACGTCAATGGGATGCCACAACTGATGCAAATGACACTGTTTGTGCTTTGTGCTCGGGGATGTTACCTAGATATGTTACCTAGATATGACATCACTTTTCCCCTCCCCCCTCCCTCCCTGGCAGATATCCATACATGTGTCCATATGTTGGTGAGAAAGGTTGAGGATGTCATATCAAGCTCCTAGTTAGCATCCACTAAACTATTTGCTGAATTATTTACAAACGTGTTCATCCAATTTTGTAGCAGTAAGACATTGTTAGTGTCTGACTTTTATATAATAGTATGTATCTTGGTGACAATAACTGCCTAGTTTTCTATAGTTTTCTATAACTATTTTGTTCCAAATTTCTCGTGCTCTCTCTCTCTCTCTCTCTCTCTCTCTCTCTCTCTCTCTCTCTCTCTCTCTCTCTCTCTCTCTCTCTCTCTCTCTCTCTCTCTCTCTCTCTCTCTCTCTCTCTCTCCCTCTCCCTCTCTCTCTCTCCTTCTAAACGTATAATGCATAAAACCATAGGGATACTTATCATACATACAGTAGCATCAGGAACAGCATCAGAAAGTGTCCCTGAGCAATCAAGTGATTAACTGTGGTTGTAGGAAGCAAGCAATGTGTCATTCCAAATAATGATCTATTTGAAAACAAACAAACAAAAAAAAACCCTCATGTTCTTCTGAAGAACAAATGTGCAGCAGCATATATTTCTTCAAGCTCCTGTGACTTATGGATGTTGGTGCTCATACATTTCATGATGGATTATTCTAGGACTAACAGAGGATATATACTTTTATGAAACCACAAAAAGATTGGTGCATGTGTCAGGCTTCATATATTAACTAAAGTGGCAAGAACCACTCATCTTGGGGATCATAAGCCCCTTCCTTCCTTCCTTCCTTCTTTCCTTCCTTCCTTCCTTCCTTCCTTCCTTCCTTCCTTCCTTCCTTCCTTCCTTCCTTCTTTCCTTCCTTCCTTCCTTCCCTCCCTCCCTCCCTCCCTCCTTCTTTCTTTCTTTCTTTCTTTCTTTCTTTCTTTCTTTCTTTCTTTCTTTCTTTCTTTCCTTCCTTCCTTCCTTCTTTCTTTCCTTCTTTCTTCGTATTCAGATAAAACTCGCTTGACCTGCATTTCCTCTATGTATCTACACACTGGAAAGATTGACAACAAGCCCTCCAATGCAATAGAATGCATTGAAAAATACTAGCGGTAGTCCTCAACATACAACAGCAGCTGAACCCAAACATTTTTGTTGCTAAATGAAATGTTTGTGAAGTGAGTTTCGCCTCACTGTACAACCTTTCCTGACACAGTTGTTAAGTGAATCGTTGCAGTAGTTCAGTTAGCAGCACCATTGTTCAATGAATCTGAGACTTTCCTTCTCAGCTGATCACATGGCCCTGGGACACTGCCACTGTCATATATATGGACCAGTTGCCAAGCACCCACATTTTGACCAAGCGGATGCTGCAATGGTCATAAGTGTGAAAAATGATCATAAACAGTGGTGGGATTCAAATATGTGAACAACCAGTTCTCTGTGTGTGTTCTGTCCCAGCCTACGTGAGTCCTTGTTATGTTCACAAGGAGAAATCCCTCTTCCAACAAGCAGGCAGGAACCGCAGGAAAAACAACAACCCTTTTTATTATTGACAGACCTGAGTCCATGTCCAAGGCAAACAAACACAGTTCACAGAAACTCGATCCTCAACACGAACAGTTGCCTTCGGCAACCAGCACCTCCCACACCTTCCCTTTTATTATGCAGCCAAGGCGTGGCTTCCTAATGCCTTCTCCTTTGCCTTTGGAGCCGCCCCATTGTATTCCTCTGTCCTACTCGCTTCTCTTGCCGGCGTTTTCGTGGATATCTCCCAGCTGTGATTCATCACTGTTCAACTCAGACTCCCAGCACAGCTGCGTCTCAGCCTGAGCGCGAGTAGAGGGGCCAGGCTCCTTGTCAGATTGTAAAGCTTGGAGCTCCTCAGAGCCTTCCTCTGACTCTGATGTCACTCCAGGCCCCTCCTCCTCCTCTGATTCCTCAGACTCAGCTACCAGGTCCACTGGCTGACGAGGAATCACAACAATGTGGATGCCGCTTCCAGAAGTCCATTCTGGGCCTGGGCAACAAAAAATTAGCTACCGGTTGTGCCGAAGTGGTGCAAACTGGCTGAATCCCATCACTGGTCACAAGTCACCTTTTTTAGTGCTATTGTAACCTTGAGTGGTCACTAAATGAACTGTGGTAAGTTGAGGACTATCTGTATACATTTAATCCGCAATAGTAACTAGTCATACAAGGATAAATAGGACACTTTTATATTGGGGGGGAAAGAACAAAAGAAATTCATAAAGTGGTAACAAAGATATACAGAAGATACACCATTTCTTTGCTACCTTTAATTAGTTATATGGACCTTTTGCAATCCAGCTATAATAAACGTAAACACAGTGAGCATCAAATGCTTTTACTAACTCTCAGGAAATTTCTCCTTAGTTCTAGGTTGCTTCATTTCCTGACTTTCCTGCATACTCTTCATTTTTTTTTAAATTAGCCATGCAGAATCCCATTCTGGATTTCAAGAATAAGCATAACCAGCATTGAAAAATGTGCTGTTCCTCTAAGCATGTCTTAATTTTTCTTCCCTCACTAAAAATTGGAGGTGCCTGTAGAGCTTGATAAGTAGCAAAAATAATTTCAAGGTGGCTTTCAAGCTTTTCAGAGCAAGCGAGTATCTGAAAATTAAGGTGCCTGCTGATCTAAAACAGCTGGTCACTTTGAGTAGAAGCTACTGTCGTTCTCAATCTTTTGCTGTGTACAAAAAGCTAGTATTGTGGCTTCCATTTAAATAAGGAGTAGTTGAAATTCGCTTTTAGTTCTGTTAAGATCATGCCTACCTTTTTTTTAAAACAAGTCTGGGGTTTTCTATATGATGAATGATGATAATTATTACTTTCATCCATATTCTAGATAAGCGTGTTAAGAACAAACTCCTTTGGTTGCAGAAATTAAGTACTTGATTATAATAGATGATTGTCTACTTGTTGGAATTCAATTGCTGAAATGTACTTCTATGAAACAACTACAATAGTATTCAGCCAGTAGATGGCAGTATTTACAAGTTTGGATCTATGGTATATACTCTATACTCTTTTGTTCTGAATAGAGTTTCCTGTTTCCTGTTATAGTTATATAGTTGAGCAGTAAATCACATGGTGACTGTATTCTTTGTTTGCTCTGTGTGGTGCTTTTATGGGAAGAATCCAGAGAAAGAAATATTTTGGGGAATATTAAAAAGGCAGAATATATTTCCCCAAAGGAATAATGGAGATCTTAAAAAAGATAGAAACCAGCCCCCAGAAATCAGCCCCACCCCCTAGGCAGAGGCCAGCTTTTAGAAATGTAAATTCAATAATCCATTCAGGAAGCTAGAAGCTATGAGATTAGGAAGACAAAGACCTCTAAAATCTACATACCCCACTCAAACTCTAAAAGACATGACTTTTGGGGACATAATAGGATTAATCCACCAATACCAAAAGGACAGACTTAGGACAAAGTACATGACACAATACCAAAAGGACACACTCAGACTTAGGTCAAAGTGTATGACAAAGTACATACAGGAACAGGAAACAAACTCAAAAGCCCAAAAAGGTATAAAAACCCACCACTCCGAGCAACATGTGGTCAGCTTTCCCAGAGCCATCTTTCTGTCTGGATCTGCTCTTCAATAAACTGCAATCTTTTTTTTTTCTAAAGCAGTCTCCATTTTGTTTATTCCCAGCTTGGACTGGACCTTGATGTAGATTTTTCTTTCAACACTTTATATAAACAGAATTTCTAACACTATTTGTAATTATCTAAGGTCGCAATGTTTGACTGTTATAAAACTTATGCCATTCTTCTCAGAAGACTTCCTCCAGCATGCAGTACACAAGTTTCTTCATACTCAGGGTACCAAACAGACCATAGGCAGGTACCAAAGCATCTGTGGTTTGGTCTCAATCAAATTGCAGGATAGGCCATAGCTGGGAAGAATCTGATTATCTTTCTAACAAATAGGATCTGCTATTCCAGAAGAACCTGGCATACAGATAGTCTTTCACTTAAGACAATTAGGACTGAAGTGGTCATTAAGTGGGCCATGCCCACTTTTATGACCATTTTTGCTGAGTCAATAAGCAAATTCACCTTCTTTCATTTATTTTGCTTGTTGGAAGTCTGCTGAAAAGATCACCAATGGTGATCATCCAGTAATGGGTTTAACTTTGGCTGTAATGTTTTGCCAATCTTGTTTGCTCTCCTTATTTCTAAAATTTTAAATATTTTCTTTATGCCCACAGTGTTTTAAGGATGTCCAAACATTTATTCACCATGCACAGCAGTAAGTTCCAAATTAGCATGTGTGAGTCATTATAAAAGCCATCCTTTTTAGTAAGGAAGTCTTCTACAGTATTTCTAGCAGAAGATCCCGCCACATTAATTTTTCTTCACAATATTCTATAAGAACTAATTGGAAGTTCAGCAATCTTCTAGTCCAACCCCCTGCTCAGGCAGGAAACCTTATACCATTTCAGACAAATGGCTATCAAGTCTCTTCTTAAAAACTTCCAGCGTTGGAGCATTCACAACTTCTGGAGGCAGGTTGTTCCACTGATTAATTGTTCTCACTGTCAGGAAGTTTCTCCTTAGTTCTAGGTTGCTTCTCTCCTTGGTTAGTTTCCACCCATTGTTTCTTGCCTTGCCTTTTGGTGCTTTGGAAAATAGTTTGACCCCCTCATCTTTATGGGAGATCAGACTATTTTCCAAAGTATCAAAAGGTAAGACAATACTTTCCTGGTTCAAAAGAGGCAGGAGAATCCACAGAGGTTAGGATATGGGGTTTTACTGTAGTTTCTTAAGAGGGAGGTAGCCCACCTGTGTTGGAAAAAAAGGAGGATTGGTGTTGATGCGACAGGGAGCTGCAGGACGAGGCTAAGTTTTTTCTCCTGTACGGGTCTGGGGAAAAATTTGTCAATAAAATATTCCTTTTGGAAAAGCAGGGGAAAAAAAGAAAAAGAAACAAAGGTTGAAACTAACCAAGGAGAGAAGCAACCTAGAACTAAGGGGAAATCTAGAGACACACTGAAACAAAGGAAGAAAGACATTTAAATATGCCAGCCCACTTCATTTGAAAGTGATACAGTCTAGGTTTTCTATGCACGAATTACGAGTATATGTTTTCAATATGTATAGAAATTACGTAAGATTAACATTCAAAATGCCAACAACAATTCTTTTGATTTATTTTTTTTTAATTGAGTATATTTCACACATGTTTTCCTTGCTGGCAAATTTGTATTCTTAATCTTTCCGTTTTCTATATCGCAACTTTGTTTTGAAAACGTATTTTTTTTCTTTTATCCAGCACATTTGTATGATGATCTAGTTTCGGTATAAGCATTCAGTTTGCGAGATGCCCTTTTGGGGATGTCATTGTGCAATTTTTAAAGGTCTAAATCTAAAAGCCGGGATTATCTCAGTCAGAATTAGGGTAGCTGTTTGAAGAATATAATGTACAGCTTTCCTTTTAAATGAAAACATTTGGACATCTGTCGGGTTTGAACTTGGACTATCATTTTAAATACGGAGCATTTAACTTTTGGGAGATTGTAAACTAAGGGAAATCTTTTTCTATTCATTTTTGAATAACTGAAATTTACCAAAAAATCCTGAACCCAGCATTTTTTTAAATAAAAAGCATGATTAAATTAATTACAATGTAGGAATTCTTAAAGTTTTGGAAAATTTACTGATATCCGGGCTGGTCATTATTATTATCTTTCCCTGTAATCTCAACAGTGGTGGATAAATACTTCTAAAAGAAAACTGCCTGAAATTTATAACACTATCCAGCTCTCATCTTAATAATAATAATAATAAAGTTGGAAGGGATATTGGAGGTCATCGAGTCCAACCCCCTGCTCAGGCAGGAAACCGTACACCATTTCGGACAAATGGCTGTCCAGTCTCTTCTTAAAAACTTCCAGTGTTGGAGCATTCACTGCTTCTGGAGGTAGGTTGTTCCACTGGTTAATTGTTCTAACTGTCAGGAAGTTTCTCCTTAGTTCTAAGTTGCTTCTCTCCTTGATTAGTTTCCATCCGTTGCTTCTTGTCCTGCCTTCAGGCGCCTTGGAAAATAGCTTAACTCCCTCTTCTTTGTGGCAGCCCCTGAGATATTGGAACACTGCTATCCTGTCCCCCCTCGTCCTTCTCTACATTAAACTAGACATACCCAATTCCAGCAACCGTTTCTTATATGTTTTAGTCTCCAGTCCCCTGATCATCTTTGTTGCTCTTCTCTGTACTCTTTCTAGAGTCTCAGCATCTTTTTTTACATCGTGGTGACCAAAACTGGATGCAGTATTCCAAGTGTGGTCTTACCAAGGCATTGTAAAGTGGTATTAACACTTCACGTGATCTTGATTCTATCCCTGTTAATGAAGCCCAGCACTGTGTTGGCTTTTTTGGCAGCTGCAGCACACTGCTGGCTCATATTTAAGTGGTTGTCCACTAGGAGTCCGAGATCCCTCTCACAATTACTACTATTGAGCAAGGTACCCCCTATACTATACCTGTACATTTTGTTTTTCTTGCCTAAATGTAGAATCTTACTTTTTTCATCATTGAATTTCATTTTGTTAGATAGCGCCCAGTGTTCAAGTCTGTCCAGGTCCTCCTGTATCCTAAGCCTGTCTTCTGGAGTGTTGGCTATTCCTGCCAGCTTGGTGTCATCCTAAAATTTGATGAGTTCCCCATCTATCCCCTTGTCCAAATCATTGATGAAGATGTTGAAGAGCACTGGGCCCAGAACAGAGCCCTAGGGCACCTCACTACACACTTCCCTCCATGTAGATGCAGTTCCATTGAGGACCACACGCTGAGTACAGCCAGTCAGCCAGCTACATATATCTTCCATACAATCTCGGATCAGTTACTGTTCTGTCTGGCCCCTCTCAGCTCATTAAAATCCACATAAATATGTCTTTAAGAGGTTTATTTAACACATTTCAAAAGAATTCACTTCAAAGCACGCTGCTGGCATTTTGCTGGCAGAAACAGCCAAGTCTCATGTATTTACATTTAGATTAACACATGCTCCTTCCACACCTTCCAATTAACTCACTCTTTCTTTATCACATTGTCCAAGGCCTCATTATTCTCCCGTAGATTTCCAAAACATCAGAAGACTGAAGTCAAACGCACGGCTCCAGATATCAGGCTACTCCTTGATTAACGTTGCTCGTGACAAAGGCGTAGTCTCTCTGTCCCCTTCTAATATAGTATCCGATACGTCACTTCCCCTCATTACTTCCTTTTTCCACTTAACTGACACCATCGCTTATCAAACCTTCGGAATCTCGGATCAAGCCATCTATCTTCTTGATCCAAATCTGACCCCTCACTTTGTGAATCTGATCCAGACTGCCTGTAAATCTCCTCCCTGTCTGGCTCAGCTGCCAGGAGGGGAAAATACCCAGAGGGGCCTGGCTGCTCTTCCTCGGCTGCCGGGAGGGGAAAACACCCAGAGGGGCCCGGCTGCTCATCCTCATACTCTGACTCTTCCCAAGCTGGTATAGGGACACTCACAACAGTTACCATTTGAGCAAAGTTCACAACAGAATAGGTAAATGATCCAGAAACTTTGAACATCAGTGTTCAAATATGTGAACAACCCGTTCTCTGTGTGGATGCCACTTCCAGAAGTCCATCCTGGGCCTAAGCAACAAAAAAATAGCTACCAATTCTGCTGAACTTGTGAGAACTGGCTGAATCCCAGCACTGATGCTGAGTGGATTTGGCTTTTGAAGGCAATCTGGGTTTAATATTTAATCACCCTTCTAAAAGCTACAGAAAGACCTAAGTTTCAATGTTTGAAACAGGAACTAAATGAAAAGATAAGGATATTGTTGAGTTAAACTCAACTCTTGGTAACATCCAAGACAAATCACGTCGTTGTCTTGACATCAGGAGTTTTCCATTGCCTTTTTTACAGATATTTTTTCTGCCTTGAAATTCTCTGAGATTCTCACACTCATGTTACATGCTCTTTGCTACCTACTTTCCTTCTTGACCAGAGGCGAGCTCGCCTGACCAATAACCAGCCAAGACACAGTGAAGGCCTTTTGTTTTGTTTATTGCAATAAGCGGGGAGAGAAGCTATCAAAGCTTGGTTCTCTCCATATTTCTAGCCCAAAATATTCCCTTCTTTATACAGCCCTGTCCAGCCTGCCACATCCCTTCTCTTTCCCTATTGGCTGAGGTACTATGAGGTTACACTCTTTCCGACCGTCTCCTACATATTTCCTGCTACATACTAATCACATGTATGTTAAAATTAAGAGATAATTTATGCAAGGTGTGTCAGTTAATATTAATCAACTAATTGCACATGCTCAGTTGCCTGAGTTCTGCCCCCCCTTTTTTATGGCTGCTTAGAAAATAATCTTTCTGTTCTTTCCTGTTTTGCTAGTTATCTTCTCTTACAGCTCCTTTCCCCATTCTGAAGACCCAGATAACAATTTTGCCTATGTGTTTCTCTTACATCCTTTATACTACCCTTTCCTGTTTCCCAGCCATTATAGTTGCTTCTCCACTCAGTAAATTTCCACTGCAGCAAATTCAATTTTAAATTTTTCTTTCAATATTCAATTTTTGAAGATCTTTCCTTTACTTCTATCGCTCAGATATCCAAACCAGGTCTGATTCTGTTTAGGGTTCAGTTGAGGCTGAGCAGCTATGACCACTTGCTCAGACAGCAAGGTGTAATCGTAGATTAAAATTCTGTCCACCTGAGTAACAGCTTGAGGCCTATCTGTATTACATATATTTAAATTTACTACCATAAATTTACTACCATAAATATATGGTAATATTTATAAAGATGAGTAGCAGTAAGGGGAGCTTCTTAAGAAGGCTTTTTTTTAAAAAAAATCTGATTAATTCAGACTGAAGGCTATTAAGCAACAAGGAATCCCCTAAAATTGGTTTAAACATTTGTGAAAAACAACTCATGAATATTATTTCTCTCAAAACAATACTGTAACGTTTGGACGGATTATTTTAAAGTGCCCCATTTATCATGCTTGTTAAGGCAAACTTTGACTAACTAGGAAGTATGAATTGGACATACAGTGTACTAAGGGCATGGTATGATTTTGTGTTATTTTTTTCTGGGTAAAGTTATGAGACAACATGGGAATAGTGTACGAGTGAACTGTGAACAATTAATAATTAATATTACTTAATTTGGCTTTGTTAACATACCTTACTGAATTTCCACAAGAGATAAAATTAAAAACAGAATAAGGAAAAGGAAAAAAAAATAGAGAGAGGGGGAGGGAGCAAAAGAATAAGAAAAAAGAAAAAAAAGGAAGAAAAGAGAAATTTCCAGTTTTATCTGACATGGTTACAAGCATAAAATACCTTAACATTTTGATCTAAAATTGTATAATAAACAGTATTTCTACAATCATAAATAATCCTAGTCTTCGGATCCCAACATTAGTGTAGCATTTATTTTGGTTTTAAGCAAATCGTCCAAAAGTGATTTCCATGAAGAAATAAAGCTAGGCATAGTCTTTTCTTTAACAAAATTAGTTAATGTTCCCATCTTCACCAATTCTGTTAATTCCATTTTTCAATTGTGGCATCTCTGGGTCTCCACACCTATGTGAATGCAAGAGTCTAGCTGCTGTTGCCATATCTAAAAATATCTAACTTTTTTTTTTCTCCAATTGGTTATCTGTCAAAGAAAAACCTCTGGTTTCAATTGTACGTTTTCTTTTAAGAATTCTCTGAATTCAGATACGTATTTGGTCCCAATAACTCTTAGCTGTCTTTCATGTCCACCCAAGGTGATAAAGGCTGCCTTCAGAGTGATCACATTCCCAACACCCATTTGACACACCATTGTACAACTTTGACAATTTATTTTTCCCCACAATTTTTTTTATTTTATTTCCAAAGTTCAAATACAAAATAAAGAAGAGAAAGAAGAAACAAACTAGCAACCATCAGACAAAAATAGTAAAAAAAACCTTGTGTATATATATATATATATATATATATATATATATATATATATATATGTATGTATGTATGTGTGTGTGTGTGTGTGTGTGTGTGTGTGTGTGTGTGTGTGTGTGTGTGTGTGTGTGTTTTCTGAGGTTTTCGCGGGTGTTTGTATGTAGGTCTTTGGTTATTCGGGTTTTCTCCCGCGTAAAATTGGAAGTGTCTTGACGACGTTTCAACAAAGTCCCATTCATCATCTTCAGGCTGATGTTTTCGGCTTCTTGCTTCTTCGTGCTCCTAGAAGCACGAAGCTGAAAACACCAGCCTGAAGATGACGAATGGGACTTCGTCGAAACGTCGCCAAGACACTTCTAATTTTACGTGGGAGAAAACCCGAATAACCAAAGACCTACATATATCTATATATCTATACACACACACACACACACATACACATACATATACATCTAAAATTATTTTAAAAATGCGAGTCCCGGGTATATTCATGATAAAAAACTACTAAAAATAAAAATTCTATATTCCAATTTCTATTCCATTCTATTCTATATTCCAATTTCTATTCCATTCCATTCTAATTGTTTTGGCCAACAAAATCCAGGCTACTCAGTGATTCAGCAGTGACTCAGATTAGCATATCCCTGACAATCTCATCTATTGTGTTCTGCGCAAACCTCATCCTTCTTAACTCTTAACTTTATCCACTTTGCCCTGTCAACCCATCTGAAATTTAGCAAGAGAAGGGAGGGAGATAGTGCTCCAAAGATAGTTATTATAAAGACAGTGGCTATTATAGCAAATGTAATTACATATTGCCCTCAAACCACAAAGGCCTAAGCCAGTTTAAAAGCAGATTTTAAAAAGGATCAAGTTATAAAAACCCATGAGTTGATTGCTATGAAAAGTAGCCTATGTTTTCCCATAATGACTTTGTCTCTCATCCCCTCCTGCTGCAAAATGAAAACAAAATGTCATTATTTATATTTTCTCCCACAGATCCCCATCGGAAAATTGAATTTTATTTTTTCCTGTATCTGGGCATTGGTTTGATTGGGGCTGTTTCTGGTGTAATCCAAACTGAACTGAGTTATTTCTTCAGATATGAATGGCAATCGCAACCGTTTATTTAAAAAGCCAATTTAATTACAAAAGAAGAACTGGAAAAGGAGGGATTTACTTACCAGTGGTTTATCTTCCGCTGTTAGAAAGATTGAAAGTGGATAAGAAGAATTTTGGTTTGAGAAAATGAGAAAATTGAACTTGAATTCAATTTGTGTACTAATGTGGTTCCAAAACAAGTCCTAGCCTGGCGCCGAAGTCAATAAACACCACCAGACATAGAAGAATGGAGTTTTCAGCTTCTTTTATTGAAGTTCTCTAGCAAGAATCTCAGAGCTAAAGGAATGCAGACCCCAAACACTAGAATAGAATGGAATAGAAATTGGAATGTAGACTGGAGTGGAGTGGAGTGGAGCGGAGCGGAGCAGAGCAGAGCAGGTATTGGAATATGGAATGGAATGGAATAGAATAGAATAGAATAGAATAGAATAGAATAGAATAGAATAGAATAGAATAGAATAGAATAGAATAGAATAGAATAGAATAGAATAGAATAGAATAGAATAGAATAGAATAGAAACAGAAAGAAGAAGAACCTTCCAACTGTATTATTATTATTATTATTATTATTATTATTATTATTATTATTAAGAAGGAGAAGGAGAAGGAGAAGGAGAAGGAGAAGGAGAAGGAGAAGGAGAAGGAGAAGGAGAAGGAGAAGGAGAAGAAGGAGAAGGAGAAGGAGAAGGAGAAGGAGAAGGAGAAGGAGAAGGAGAAGGAGAAGGAGAAGAAGAAGAAGAAGAAGAAGAAGAAGAAGAAGAAGAAGAAGAAGAAGAAGAAGAAGAAGAAGAAGAAGAAGAAGAAGAAGAAGAAGAAGAAGAAGAAGAAGAAGAAGAAGAAGAAGAAGAAGAAGAAGAAGAAGAAGAAGAAGAAGAAGAAGAAGAACGGAACGGAACGGAACAGAATAGAATAGAATAGAATAGTTGTTTATTGGCCAAGTGTGATTGGACATACAAGGAATTTGTCTCTGGTGCATAAACTCTCAGTATACATAGAAACAACAAAGTGATAGTTCATATATCATAGATCATAGTTACAATCATTAATCATAAGACAGAATGAATGATAATCATAGGTACCAATAGGAGAAGGTAGTAGAAAAGATGAGAAAAATGAGAAGATGAGAAGGATAATAGCAATACAGCTCTAGTACATGGGTAAAGATCTTTAGGCCTAAGACAGTGCTGTGGGAATTAGGTGTTCAGCAGACTGATGGCATGGGAGAAAAAAAACTATCCTTTTGTCTAATTGCTTTGGCATGCAATGCCCTACAGAGGAGAGAAGTTGAAACAGCTTATCTCCAGGATGTGACGAGTCTGTAGATATTTTCTCAGCCCTCTTTCTGGTTTGTGCAGTGTACAAATCCTTAATGTCTTTTCTGCAGTTCCATCTATCTGTTGAGGTCTATACCTGTCCGGTTTGGTTCACAAGAAATGAACACAAGACAAGAAAGATGGAGCGATGAGATGGAATGAACTGTGATCCTCAACTCAAGGTCCCTTTTCAAACCACCAGGTATCTCCATCATCTCTTCTTACACACTTTGATTCTACAATCTGTACAGTGGTGGGATTCAGCTGGTTCGCACCAGTTTGGCAGAACTGGAAGTTAAATTTTGCTGAGTTTGGAGAACTGGCTGAATGCACACTGCTTCTGGAAGTCCATTCTAGGCCTCGGAGGCCTGGAGGCGGCCTCCCCAGCCTAGAACAGCCCCCAGAAGTATGTGGATGCCATTTCTGGAAGTCCGTTCTAGGCCTCGGATGCCTGGAGGAGGCCTCCCAGGCCTAGAATGGCCTGCCGGAAGTGCGTGGATGCCACTTCCAGACGTCCTTTCTAGGCCTCGGAGGCCCAGGCCTGTGTCCAATAAGAGAACTGGTTGTTCAGGTATTTGAATCCCACCACTGAGTCCATGGTGCATTGCTCCTGAATTCCAAAAAAAAAGGACTACTATAGGAGTCATGGAAACTACCTTGGAGAAGCCATCTTATGACAGAGGCAGGGGCAGAAGCAGCAGATGAGCTCATGGAAGTGGAAAAATATCAGAAAAGTGCATCTCTTTCTATCCCAATTCCCTTGCATACCATAAAGAGGAAACTGGGGGAGGGGCATTTATAAGATTTACATATCTGTTTCCAGATCTGGTCTACCTCACAGAGTTAATAGAATACCAGAGTTGGAAGCTCTTCTAATCCAACCCCATGTTCATATAGGAGACCCTATATGATTTCAGACAAATGGCTGTCCAATCACTTCAGTGATGGAGAACCCACAACTCCTGCATGCAACCCTTTTCACTGATTACTTTTTTTTCCATTGTCAGGAAATTTCTCCTTATGTCTTGGTTGGTTTTTCTCCTCCATCCATTCCTTTTTATTTTGCCTTCAAAATAGGTTGTGGCAATCCCTCAAATACTGGAATACTGCTACCATGTCTTTCCTAGTCTTTCTCTTCATTAGACTAGACATACCCAACTGCAACTGTTCTGCATATACTTTAGCCTCCAGTCCCCTAATCATCTTTGTTCCTCTTCTCTGCACTCTTTCTAGAGTCTCAACATCTTTTTTACATTGTGGTGACCAAACCTGGATGCAGTATTCCAAATGTGGCTTCACCAAGGCTTTATAAATTTCGTCAACTCTCCACATGCTGCATTGGCTGCCTATTGGTCTCCGAGCACAATTCAAAGTGTTGGTTATTACCTATAAAGCCCTTCATGGCATTGGACCAGGATACTTACGGGACCGTCTTCTGCCACATACTTCCCTTCGACCGGTGAGAGCGCACAGGGTCGGCCTCCTCCGGGTCCCGTCAGCAAAAAAATGCCATCTGGCAGGTCCTAGGGGGAGGGCCTTCTCTGTTGTGGCGCCCACCCTCTGGAACCAACTGCCCCCTGAAATCCGCGTTTCCCCCACTTTCCCGGCCTTCCGGAAGAATCTAAAAACTTATCTATGCCGGCAGGCCTGGGGATGACTGTGATTGTGTGCGAATGATGAATGTGTTTGGGGGATCTTTTTAAATGCTTTGTTGACTCGGTTTTTGGTTTTTAAATGCTGTGATGTTGTTTTTTGTTCATGTTGTTAGCTGCTCCGAGTCCTTTGGAGAAGGAGCGGCATAAAATCTAATTAATAAATAATAAATAAATAAATAAATAAAGTGGTATTAACACTTCACGTGATCTTGATTCTACCCCTCTGTTAATACAGCCCAAGACTGTGTGGACTGCTTGACAACAATCCTGCAAGGGTTTTTTTTTTCAAGGGAAGCCAAAGATCTTACCTTTGCAAATGGAGATGGCTTTCCTAATGTCATCTCCATAGTTTCTTACAATTCTCCCTCTCTCTCCCTCTCATTTTCCTACAGAAAAAAAACAAAAAAACAAAAAAACAATCAGCCTTCCAAAGTTTTCCAAATTATATCAGATTTTTCTTTGAGCTTCAAGTTCAGTTTGGAAATGGGTAACTGTACTGATACTTTTTCTCAACTTTTCTTTTGCAGGCTTCCAGCTGGTTAATAAGTTTATGAGATCTTTCCTTTTGCTTCCAATCACAGCATGTTTGAAGTACACGAATAAGATTACCAGTTATTGAAAGATAAGAAAATTGTTTTAAAATTGTTTAAAATCTCATCTTTTCCTTCAGCCAGAGTAACTCTTTAACTCCTATGCCTATCTTTCTGAAATGTTACTTACCTAATATTTTTTAAGTGCTTAACTTCATAGGAAGCACCCAGGGAAAGACACAATTGAAACAAATTAAAACTAAACAATCATTGTGGCTGAAATAACAAACAAAAATCCATCAAAACTTTGCAAGGGAAGTTTCTAGGAACATCCATAAAACGATTTGTCATTTTCTTACAAACCACATCTAGAACAATGAAAGTGGTGGCTGCAACTCTGAAGTTTTGTATCTGTGTGTTTAAAGAATTTGCTAAACCATTAAAGGCCTCTTTCAGGAAATCTCCATACAAAGAACTGATTAGGCCTGAAGTGAGAAGTGAAGAATGTTTACCTATTGTTGTATGTTATGTTCTACGATGATCGCTTCTTAATATGATCTTATGCTTAATGTTGATTACTTTAATAATGAAAAAGCAGACTGATTTTTTACCCCAGGTTAATGAATCTCTACCTCAGGATCTTTTGCTAGGGATCATAAAAGATAAAACACAACAGACATATAGTTGAGGCTGGAAGTGAGGAGTAAAGAATATTTACCAAACCAGATGTTTACAAAGATTAATACCTAGTGTTATATGTTGTGTTCTATGATGATTGATTATTAATATGATCTTATGTTTAATGTTTAACTACTACCTCAGGACCTATTGTTAGGGACCATAGAGAATAAAAAATGTAACAGGTGTATAATAGAGGATTGAAGCGAGGAGTGAAAAATGTTTACCAAACCAGACGTTTACAAAGAATAATACGTAGTGTTGTATGTCAGATGTTATGATGTTTGACGCATACAAAGATTTTATGTACAATGCTGATTGTTTTAATAAAGGAATTTTTATATTAAAAAAAAATTGAGTGTGTTACGTTGCCTCAAACCTTGCTTCCATTTTATTTTCAAAAGCCGAAGACAAATTCTGTTAAACTGCTTGATCAAAAGGACATTAATGCATTCAATTATGTCAGAACATCACAGGGAAAGAAAGAAAGGGACAATCCCTGGATTTTTCTGCAAGTATTCCATCACATGGTTGTTTGCAAAACGCAATTGTTTTTCTCGATTTGGTGCATCAGTTGCACTTCTTCCCAGATCTGAAGCCTTTCTCAGGTAATTCACACCTGAGTCTACTGCTGGTTGGTTTACCAAAGGGGTCTTCAAACTTGGCCCTTTGATGACTGGTGGACTTCAACTCCCAGAATTCCTCAGCCAGGCATGCTGGCTGAGGAATTCTGTGAGTTGAAGTCCACCAGTCATCAAAGGGCCAAGTCTGAAGACCCCTGGCTTACCATAACATGCTATATGTGGGGCTACACTTGAAGATGATTCAGAAGCTGCAACTGCTTCAGAAATTCAACTCTGAGTCCCAAAAAGGTCTTCTAGTCCAACCCCTTACTCAAGCAGGAGACCCTAAACCATTTCAGACAGGCTGTCCAGTCTCTTCTTAAAAGCCTCCAGTGATAAAGCACCCAGACCTTCTGGAGGCAAATGGCTCTACTGGTTAATTGTCCTCACTGTCAGGAAGTTTCTCCTTAATTCCAGGTTGCTTCTCTCCTTGATTTGTTTCCATTCATTGTTTCTTGTCCTGTTTTCTGGTGCCTTGGAAAATAAGTTGACACCTTCTTCTTTGTGGCAGCCCCTCAAATACTGGAATACTGATATCATGGCACCCCTAGTCTGTCTTTTCTCTAGACTAAACAAACCCAGTTCCTGAAACCATTCTGGATATATTTTAGTCTCCAGGCTCCTAGTCATCTTTGTTGCTCTTCTCTGCACTTTTTCCAAAGTCTCAATATCTTTTTGTAAGGTGTTAACCAAAACTGGATGCAGTATAGTAGGGTGTGGTCTGCAGATGTGGTCTCAGTAAGCTTTGCTATATCAAGTCATTGGTAAGGACACCTCACTTACCATCCTGTCAATCACAGATGTAATGTAACCAAAACTGGATGCTCATACTTCGCGTGATAATGAAGACTAGGTTCTCATTAGCCCACAGATATATTCTGTGCGCTGTATATGAAACAAAACATTTCTCTCCATTATTCTTAAGAAGCATCTAGCAATTAGTTCTAATTTCATCCTTTCTGTTATTAACTTTGAAGTTGATCTGTTGGGGCACATCTTTTGTCTGCAGGGAGCTGCCTGCATTGCCAGTTTAAAACTATAACTTGTTGCAAATGAGTCTTGCGTCGTGATCTTGACAATAACATCTTTCCCACCCACCCCCCCTTATATTCCTCCCTATTTTTTCTTCAAAACAAGCCTCAGGATGAGCCATGTTCTGTGTCATTGGAACAACAAGCTCTCTACTGCTAATTTTGATACTCAGAAAACAATTATTTCCCTATCTGTCTTCAAATAATTCCCCCCCAATAAAATACAAAGAGCTAATGTTCACCAATGATGAATTTGCAGATAAAAAGAGGATGCTTTAAAGCAGTGTTTCTCAACCTTGACAATTTTAAGGCATGTGGACTTCAACTCCCAGAATTCCACAGCCAGCTGTGGAATTCTGGGAGTTGAAGTCCACATGCCTTAAAATTGTCAAGGTTGAGAAACACTGCTTTAAAGGAATATGAACCCATTGTTTTAAAAAAAACAAAAAAAAACTAGGAATGGCAGGAATCATTGTGCAAACTGAGAGTTTGTGAAAGGAAATAGCATGTTCAATTACTCCCAAATAGTTGTGGGTGAGTAATCTGTTAGCAGGGCCTTACGGGGTTAATCTTCAAATATAACTATGGTTGTTTTGGTTTTTTTTTCTTTACTCATTCAAAGAGCACTTCAACTTAGCTGGAGAAGAAGTGAAAGGTGTTCATTGCAGAAGTAATAATGAAAATAATTTTAGTTGCTGTTTGCTTCTCTCTATGTGTATGTTAAAATAGCTAACTTCAATATATGTTAGAAGGAGGAAAAAAAACACGAAGAAGATTCTGCATTGAATGGTGTTTATATTATTGGAAAACCACTTGGAAAAATGTACTCATTAGAAAAGTGTGCTAAGGGAAGTTAATCAAAAGGTGTATATGGATTATAATGCAGCATCTTTTTTAAAAAAAAAATCCTGCAAACCGAAGTGTTAATAAACTTACAGTGTGAAAAAAAAATAAGATTTGGAATGGAAGTACCGCGATTTAACCGTGTTTCCCATATTATACAATGTCCGAGGACAATATTTTTATATTTCTCTAATACTGTTCTTGAGACTAAAGAAATGGAATGGGCAAAGGGGAAGGCATGCCTGCATTCATTAGTGCTTGGAAGTATGAAAAGAATAAGACAAGTGAGTATCTGAGGAGTATTTTGAAGTAGGGAAGATACAGGACAAAATTCATAGCAGGATTTTGCCAAATTCAGTTTCTTCCAAAAAGTAATCACAAAGTTAATTCTTATGTACCCTAATGGTGATAATACAGAGAATTTAGAAAAAAACCAATATCTGTTTGTCTTCCAATAAAACAGACCATCTGTATAGATCTGGATGCTTTATTAAAGGAACAGGATGGGTGAAAATAGAAATACCTACAATAAGTACAAAGTAAGC